>PVKA01003733.1:33869-106626 GCA_004027165.1 Ctenomys sociabilis | reverse complement strand
AAACTTGGAAGGGCCTGCTAGACAGCTCAGCAGACTAAAGCCCCTGCTTAGGCAGATGCAGGGACCAGGATCTGATACCTAGTCTGCCATGCTGGCCCACCCCAGGGTGCACTGAAAGTGACCGAGCCTGGGCATAGTGGTGTACACCTGTAATCCCAGCTCTTGGAAGAATCACTACAAGTCTGATCTAGTAGTGAGATCCTGTAGACCTTGTACTAAATACATAAAAAAGAAATTTGGAAATGACTTGACTTTTATAAGCATCAATAGCACAAATCTTGGTGAATATTGTTTAATGCTTATTAAGGCCAGAAGACTTTTTGTAAAGATAAACAATTTTAATTTATCAGCAAACTAATCTTCTACAGGTTCCACTTCTTTATTGAACGGCTTTATGAAAGCATAATGTACAAACTTAGATATTTTCCCATTTGAAATGTTCCACTCAGTGATTCTTAGGAATTCACTCCTCTTTGCACTGGCAAAATCTAGTTTTAGAACATTTTCTTGATAAGATCCCCCAGACTCTAGAAGCAAGATTCACTTTCATGCTCTACTTCTAGACAGTTATTAAGAATCCCTGTTCTTCCCTAAATTTTCTGCAGGTAACATTTATCCCTCTTTTTGTATCCAGGTAAACTTCATTTTGTCTTTTGCCTCATTGTTCAATATAAGAAATGGAATATGTTTGAAAATCATCACAAAACAACAAACACCCTGCTCCCAGGACTCACTGAGATGGCAAGTGAGACTGGGCATGGTGGCACATGGCTGTAATCCCAGCTCTTAGGAAGCTATAAACAGTCAGCTACAAGTCCTATCTAGTAGTGAGACCCTGAGCACCCTGTAGACCTTTCCATAAAATAAAAAAAACAAGACAAAAACTAAGCAAGCAGCTGATTCTTAAAATTTATTATCTGTAACATGAGAGCTATTGCCCAAAATATGTTAGCATATTTCTCACATAAATATTCTTTTACCAAATAAATGAGAAATGTGTGAGAAGAAAGATAATTTTGAATTTATCAATATGCAGAATATTAATGCACCATAGCTTCAAAATGCACCCTGTAAAGATGAACAATTATTATCTACCAATTAAAAGCAAATAATGGCCTGGTGTGGTGGCACACAGTTGTAATTCCAGAAGGCTGAGGATCATTGTGAGTTTGAGACAAGCCTGGGCTACAAAGTGAGCTCAAGGCCAACTTGAACTGAATAGTGAGATCCTATCTCAAAAAGTCCAAAAAGTAAATAAATAAGCAAATAGATAAATAGCAAACAATTAAGCAAATAAAAAAATCTCAAGAAATTTGGGATTCATTTTTGTCACAATATACAAAGAAAAATGCTATAAAAAATTTAATGGCTGTGAACAAATCTGATACCAAAAAGACAATAGAAGATGTATCACTGTGGACTAAATCTTCAAACAATTATTCTGGCTTGGTGAGGTTACAGAAAAGTGTATTTGTTGGTCTGCAAGAAAAGCTCTGATAGGTCTGTGTATTTCAGAGATGGGCAGAGTGGTGAGCTAGGACTCTGGATTTGGCAGACAGTCTGAGAAGGGGGCAGAAACTGACCACATGGAAATCAGAGCTCAGAGAACTTGCCCCGGGAAGGCAAGCGTTCCAGGCTGTCAGACGCTGAAAATGTCAAATTGTGGGAAAAGCAAACTCTGTGACAAAACAGAGATATGGAACAAAGTCTTCACAACCGCACAGAATAGCACATAGTAGCTGGCACATGCAAACTACTCCCTGACCCCCAAAATTCTGTTCCAATAAGCAGCAGAACAAGAGGGAAACTTTGGGACCCGGGGACAACAAAATCGAAAACCCAATCCAGCTGCCTCTGCTCACTCCCTGCTTCCATTCACATGGTCCTAATCGAATATTTTCTGTCAGACTCAATCTCTTCTCAAGTGACTCAGCCTCCCCTATCTGGTTAAGAGCGCATTCCTAAATGCTGAAAATATAGTCTAAATATTTGATAGATATTGAAGATTTGTTCTCGAGAATACTACACAGACAGCATCCAGAGGAAAGTGAAGAAGCATGTTTAAAATTACCCTGTAAATGCAAGAGCCCTTCTATGAGCTGATAATTGAGCCTGTAAACTAGGAATTGGACATTAAGTTGGTCATGCAAGATAAAAGGGAAAATTGGCAAGAGAAAAAGAAAGACGGTGAATCTGGGAATTTTAAAAATAGAACGTGATCGTACAAAATATAAAAGTGAACTCATTCCCTCTGAAGATATTTGTGGTTCACTGCTAAGCTGGTTGGAGTTTCTATCACAGTTGCTTTATTCTTTCTCATCCTTCACATATTCAATCTGTCTAAGAGCCAGTGTAAAAGAAGTGTCCCCAGCTCTTATCTGATAAATTCCTCTTCTGTCCTCCAAAATTTCCTTCACTGTTCAAACAGAGGCTTTGTCTCATCCCCCCGTTATCATTTTTTGTATCATCTGTGGGGCTTTTAAGCATTTATTTTTAATTTTTACATTTTTTCACTTTTACTTAGGTTCTATGTAAATAACTGAGGAGAAAAAGTCTAATAGGAACTTCGGCACAAAATGCCATTTGCAATGAGCATCTTCACCAGGTTTCATTAAAGGAGAGAAGATAAAGTAGCCCAGAGGTAAGAACTCGGGTGGCACTGCTCTAACACTCCGCTTTTCAGAATGACTTCAGGTGGCATGTGGTCTGAATGTTTGATGGGACTATCAGAATTTATTTTGGAGAGCCAGGCATGGTGGAGCACACCCAAAATCCCAGCACTAGGGAGGCTGAGGCAGAAGGGTTGCTGTGAGTACGAAGATCAGCCTGGGCTCCAAATGAGTTCAAGACCAGCCTGAGCTGCATAGCGAAACCCTGTCTCAAGAAAAAAAAGGAATGGGCCAGGGAGATGGCTCAGTGGAATAAGCACTTTCCTGGCAAGTGTAGGGACCTGAGTTCAATCCCTGGTTCTGCCAAAAAGAAAAGAAAATTAAGGAAAAATCATTTTGGAAATATAGATGATGCCAACAATTTTGTAAAAAATTAGCATTTCTTTTTTCTAAAGCAATTGTTTTAATTGCCTTTTTATTCCTTTTCTTTTTAAATTGTGTGCTTTCTGATCATGAAGATGAGACAAGATTAGGAGAGAAGAAACAATAATGCAAACATAATGGACAGATGCATAAAATAAAATTCACCCATAATCCCCTCTGCCAGGATGAAGCAAACTGCTACTTACACCTGGTTTATAATCTCTCAGAGACAGAAGTACACACACACACACAGACATACACACACACACACACACACACACACACACACCAGTTTCTGGTGCGTGACAAACTGGAGACAATCATGATGCTTTCAGCTTGCTCTTGTCTGAGTCATAAACGTGGCCTCACCTGAGAGATTCTTCCGCAGCCACTAAATTAGGTGGTTCTGTTTCTGGGAGTTGTTTGGAGTGGGTAGATTGTGATTATTCGACCGTCAGAGTTCCCAGGAGAAGAAATAAATCAAGTTCCAATCCACAAACTCTTTCCAAACCTCTGATTGTGTGCCTTATGCCAATGACCCATTGGCAAAGCAATAGACATGATTCTGGGAGGAGAGAAATAGAATCCACTGTTTGATAGGAGAATCTGTGGTGGAAGAAGTTGTGACCACTTCTGTGGTCATTCATAACCTTTTTATTTTTGTTATAGTTTTAATTATTTATTTATTTATTTGGTAAAGGGTCTCCCTATGCAGCTTAGACTCAAAATGATCCTCCTGTCCCAGCTTCTCCAGCCCTGGGATTATAGGTGTGCACCATGAACAGCTCGGCGTGCCCAGGATTCTGGTGCTGGCGCCCCATGTGGTACAAGGGGTTTAACCCAGGTCCTTTAATTTGCCAGGCAGGTGCTTAGACTGCTGGGTTATCTCTCCAGACTTAAATCATAATCTAAGCGATATATCATTAACATTTTTTGGAAACGCACACTATGCTAAATGACAACATAAGCTACTCATAGTCTCATATCAATATATACACTTTATTTCCTTGTTTAATACAAGTGCAGAGTTTTGTCTTCCTCAACTATAGCATAATTCATGCAAATGTTGAACATTTCCAGCTGCTCAGGATTGAGCTGTCATGAACATTTTTGTGTATCTTTTTCAGTGACTATTTTTTTATATAAACCCCCACCAGCTCATTATCCTCAAAAACTGCTGACTGTGTTTATTGAGACATGGATGAAAAAGATTGGGTAGAACAAAAATAAAGACAGGGATAAAAGTAAAAACTATTTTATGTAACAAAAAATTGAAAAGGAAAAAGAAAACATAAATATGAAAATCATCTCACAAAGAAGTTTACAAGGAATAGTTTTTAAACATTTCCTCAGTTCATCCACTTTTGGCATGTTTAACGCCCTCTGGCATTCTGTTCAGTAGTGTGCCAGCCTTTTTCTCCCTATTGTTCGATTCTTCCGTGACCCGGATGTTCAGGCTCTCCTGCCGTTGCTACCACTGGCATCCCACTCTGGGGCACAGGATGGATCATTTCACCACGTTTGGCTCCCCCAGCAGTGATAATCATTGTGTCATGGCTCAGCCTCCCCACCTGCTTTTGAGCCTTCTCCAGTTCGCTAAGTACTTCCCCATCACTCTCTTCTATTTCAAAAACAAGGGAAAACCTTTAGCACTTAATGTGCACCTTTATGTCGTGGGCACCCAACAAGCAAAACAAGGGAAGAAATAAAATAAACACCTTATTATAGTTAAGCTGGACCAGATCCAAGGAGACGTCTAAGAGCTTTTGTCTGCAGAAAACCAAACTCGCAGGGCTGATAACGGTTGCTCAATGTCAGAGATATAATACAAAGTTCTTTACAAACAAACTGTGAATACCATAAAATCATATTATTTCCAACTTCCCTGTGTAGTGGCTTTGTCATGCTACTGTAATTGAAGCAGGCGTGCGTGCAAACGGAAGAATATTCTAAGCTTGTCACGTTTGTGTATGATTTGTGAAGTTAATGTCACAAAAGCAGTTTTTTTAAACTTATCTAGAGTACTTAATCAGAGAAGTTTAGGAGCATGAAAAAGAGTTTGGAAATATGCTTTATTTGGTCTATTTCTATCTACTGCCTAACAATTGCATCAGCAAGAAATATTTCACTTTTCACCTTGTTCTATTTTCTGTGGCTCTTGACTGGTAATCTGAGTATTTCTTCAGGATACATGACAAAATATCACATTGGAGAATAAATGGTATAGTGGAGAATAAATGGTAGTCTATTATAAAATATTTTTATGGGCCAGGGAGATAGCTCTGCAGTCTAAATGCCTGTCTAGCAAGCACAAGGATCTGAGTTTGATCCCTGGCATGCAGTGCCAGCGCCCTACTGAGTGGGGGACTGAGACAAGGAGTGGTGGTACACACCTATAACCCCAACCCTAGGGAGGCTGAGACAGGAGGATGGCTAGGAGTCTGAGCTGTGCAGCAAGACCCTGGTCTAAATTAATTAATTACTTAAAGTAAAATATCTTTGTATAAATAGACTAAGGGAAAACTAGGGTAGGAGACACAGGATTCATTAATGGTGTCAAGTTAGATCATACAATTCACCATGATTCATTTTGAACTAGTAACAAGATAATCAGATGTAAATGATAAAATAATGATATCATTCTGCTGCAATTTCAAAATAGAAAAGAATACAAGTACAAGAAAACAACACTGCTTGAATTTTCATTTACCAGGTCCTCAAAACCTTATGCAGGATACAATGCAATATATCAAATTATCTGGTTAGGTCCCTAATTATTAGTGATTAGTGTCTATGAAAGCTAATTTTCCCCTAGGAAAAAAGGAATGTGTTCATTTGTGGAGAAGGAGCAGCTTCATTGTAAGTATGAGTACTGATATCCCTGGCAAGTCTGCTGACTGTAAAGAAAGTGTTTATTGATTCAACCTTTCCATAACCCTCTATTAAAGTAAACATTTCTGAAACAACTACGCAAAACATCAAATTTCACTCATCTATTTCTTTACTCAAAGAACTTGGCATAGGCCACCGCTATATTCAAGGTTGGTAAAGAACAGAGGACCTGCAGTTTATGATAATCCCACCTCAGTGCAGACATGCATGTGATTAATTTTTGTCATGAGCACTTATGACCAGTGTGCTCTTTCATGTCTTTTCTTGCTGGTTTATTGCTAGTGGATAAAATCTGAAGGTAGCCTCATAACTATACAATTTTCATTGTGTTACAAATTGCTATAAGCATCTTCTCTTAGAAGATGAAAGACTAGGTTTTCATGGTTTCAATATTTTTGAAAATTTTAACTTGGTTGATAATGGTGTTGTGTTGCCTACAGCAACATTTTCATTTATTTCTTTATTTTTATATTTTAGGGAAGGATCTACAGGGTGTTCAGGGTCTCACTACTGGATCAGCCCCATAGTGATCCACCTGTTTACAGCCTCTCAAGAGCTGGGATTATAGGAGGGAGCTACCACGCCCAGCCCCAGGGTTAAGGCCAGCACACCAGGCCTGGGGATCAAACCCCAGGCCCCTGGGCCTGCTTGCACTTTCAACTGCTGAGCTATTTGGCTGGCCTTCAACGACACTTTCAGGAATAATCTAAAATAAGAATCTTAGACATTCAGGGCCCAAATCCCCAAATGCATGTCATTTTTGTCTTTGCTAAACAATACATTTCATTCAAGGTAAACTGAACCAAATATCATCACATTATAGCTTGTAATTTTTATAGTACATCTATTGTTACTGTAGTAGATTGACAGCTGGTGTTCAATGGGTAATACACAGCTAAAACTGAACCCGCATGGTGCAGGGTGTGGGGAGGCCCATCTGAGAAATGTTTCCTGTAGCCTATGAGGTAGAACTGGAGAACAAGCAAAGCTGTTGTGAGCTGCTAGAAGCTACTAGAAGCTGCTCGCTCTCTTGGGCTATGCTGCTAGAGGACCTCATCATATTGGCTTTCTTGGTAAATTTAGCTGTTTTCATCAGAGGAGGAATTCAGGACCTTTGAGAATGGCTATGGCTCACTTTGCGGAGCTCTGGACCTCACCTTGAGCATCACTTCCTGATACCAGAGGGGAAGGGGGTGCTCAGCTCTGTCTGCTGGAAAAGCTTGTTGCATTGTCTTTCCAGATGGGAACTCAGCTTTCCACCTCCTCAGAGGAGCTCAGGACCTCACTATTGCTGAGGACTGCTGTGGTATTTTTGGAGAAGCTCTGGTTCTGACCTTGAGCCTCATTTCCTAAACCCAGTTGAGATCCTTCAACCTGATAGCACAGCTTCTTCCTCCCACTGGCACAGATTTTCTATCTTCCACCACTGACCTTGGGGTCTTCCTAGAAGACCCTTGAAACAGGCCTGCATGGGACTTCGTCATTGGCTCTGGGCATCTAACTGGATTTGAGGAGGCATTGTTATGGGCTCTAGATCTTCAGTTGGACTCTTATAGAGCATTACTGTGGGGTCCAGGCTCTTAGCTGAATACTTGGTTCTTTAGTGTGTGGACACAGTTCCTATACCCTCTTTGTATATGATTCTTTGTGTAAGTACTATAAATAATCTTATAAAATACGCACCCTGTGTTATATTGTTCCCCTCGTGAAAGCCCAACCCATGACAATCACAAAGCAAACACCAGTATGTATGAGAGATAATACTATATAAGCTGTTGCATTCACAATTCATTAATTCATTCCACAAATACCTAATGACAATCTTTTCTCCATGAGATATAATACTTAGTGCTGAAAACAAATACACACAAAAAAATCTATATTGTGTAACAACCCATGGTAATAACTGTTGAGAGAAATTTACAGATAGTATCATCGTTATTCCACCAGAAGGGCTAGTAAGAAAAACTAATTTGATTTTAAATATTTGTGTTTTGTTAAACAAAGTTATTATTTTGACTATATTTTGCTCCTTTCAGTGATTTTTGGTTTCTATTGCTTTGTAAGGCAACTCTTCAAACACAATAATTATGTGCTTGTTAGGAAGTAGTGGTTTTCTTTCTATTTTTATAGCAGTATAGCCATTTATTGCATTCATCTAAAAGTTATATCAAATTAAAAAGGTCTACTTTTTATCTTTTAATTACAATTTTATTTTATTTTGAAGAGTAAAAAGAAAAGCAAGAACAAATGTCAGAAACAAAGACAGAAGCAGGGTAATGTACAACAATACATATGTTATAGATTTTCAAAACAAGAACAGCTGATTAACAATGGCTGATATATTATCTATTTGTATCATCAAATCTGTTGCTCAGATTAACAAATATGGACATATGATTGAACGTTACTTGTTCTTGTCTCTCTTTTAAATGTCTACCCTATAAAACACAAGAAATCTCAGACCCAACATTCCCATATATTATTTTAGATTCTGGGCTCCCCATTAAATCTCACATATCACATTCTGCTTCTCATAATTATTTGACCATACTCCAAAAACGATTTAAATTATAGATCGATGCCATGCCAGCTCTGCTCCCACTGAGACAGTGATTGAGACTGGGCATGGTAGTGCATGCCTGTAATCCTAGCAATTCTGAGGCTGGAAACAGGAGGATCACTATGAGTCCAATCTAATAGTGAGACCCTGAACACTCTGTAGACCATTCCCTAAAATACAGAAAAAAAAAAAGATTTAAAATATGGAAACAAAAATAATAGCTCACAGCTTGACCTATATTGTCTAGTTGGGTATAAAACTATAAGGCGACTGCATAATGAAAAATGTAGCAATTTTAATTTTAGCCCCATGGTTTAGTCTGCTGTACCTAACAGTATGACCTTTCAATATTAGATATCACGGGAGTTTGCATGCATCTTACACAGATATCGGACAAACATGCCCAGAGATAAAGTGCATGTTTCCTCCAAAGACCTGAAGTTCTTTGGGAGAAAAGACCCTTGGCTACATTATAGTAATTAATTAACTCTTCACTTTTTGTTCCATGCAGATACAACTTTATTATTTTCCTAAGTAAGATAAGTTCTGTGGCTAGTTTGCTGGATGTGAATCTCAGAAGGGTTAAGGTATGTGAAGGCATATACACAGTGAGAATATTTAAATAGTTGTGTAACTTCACAAAATTCTCTAGGGACATTTTCAAGCAATTTTGAAAAGGCATGATTATTTTTTATTATTCATTGATTAATTTAATCTGTTTGGTACAGGGTTTCACTATGCAACCCAAAGTACCAGTGATCCTCCTGTTTTTAGCCTCCACAGTGCTGGGATTATAGGCATGAATGACCACTCCAGGTCTCAGCAGCTGGTTTCGTGTGCCCAGGGGCAGGCCCGGCATCACATGTGGTGCTGGGATCAAAACCCAGTCCCTGCACTTCTCTAAGCAGGTGCTTAGTCCACTGAGCTATCTTGCTGGCTCAAAATGTTATGCTTATCAGTTGTACTAGTGAGATATAATAAATATTTATTTACCTGCTCAATACCACAGTTGGGGAGTTCTCCCCCAAAGCCAAACTCATTAGAAAGTGAAATGTGTTTTCTTTGTTCGCACAAATACCTCATTACCAAGCTGTTTTAGCCAGTGTTGGATATTCAACCGGTTCAGATAACTAGCAAACTGCCCAAAGTAGTCCACTGTAGTTCAGAATTAACAAAAACATCTTCCTAGGTTAGAATTCATGTTCTACTCACCAGGTGACCTCAGCTAAGCAATTTAGTTTCTCAGTGATTCAATGTCCTCAGCAGTACAATTTTATTATGATGAGACCTATGGTTTAGAGGAGGAATTAAAGGAAGTAATATATTTAAAGAGTTTAGAAATGAAGCTGGAAATACAAACCAAACAAATGAACAGAAAAGCAGCCAGATGTTTCAAGCCAAGACCTGTTAGCATGAGAACCTGGAAGATGTAAGAGGAGTAGGGTGGTTCTTTTCTCCTCTCCTACACTGGAAGACCAGAAAGGGAAGAGTAGAAGCATAGGAAAGATTTTTTTTTTTGTCTTTTTGAGACAGGGTCTCACTATGCAGTTCAGGCTGGCCTTAAGCTCACTTTGTAGCTCAGGCTGGTCTCGAACCAAGGTGAAAATAGATGCCCCCATCCAAATGCAGATAATTGAAGATGTTTTAATTATCTAATTAGGAGGGGTTGATAGCATTCCTGGCTACAGATAGAAGAAACAGTCATTCAAAGAAGAAATAAGATTCTATTACTTCATTATATGCAACATCTGTATCAGTCAGTGGTTAAGAGATAGATTTAAAGCAAGATATGCAAATGTACAAGAATTTACAAAGTTGATATACACGGCCAGCCACAGGCAGGAGTGGAAGAGTGCAAAACAACCCTCTGCACAGTGGAGATTTAATGGATCCAGTCAAAGGTCTGAAGCTCACTTCAATATCCTGTGCAAGTTCCTATCAGGAGGCTGAAGGATCTGTGCTAGAAGCCAAGGAGACTGGGCTGGAAGCTGGGAGACTACTTGCAAGATGCAGATGAAGACAGGAGACTAGGAAGAAAGAGATGTGAGGCCCTTTTATACCATTTGAGGGACAGGCCCAGTCCAGTTAGGTCTTCTGTCTTCAGCAAACTCCTTTACTACACCCAGAACTATGCTGATCAGATTAATTGGGCTTTTATTACTGCAGGTGATACAATCAGTTAGCTATCACAATCTACCCCTTGTCAACCTGACAACCAGACACAATCCCTTCAATCAGTGATGGTAAGCCACTGAGTTTCCAGTCATCCAAACAGCCTGCCATGGCATGGCTTGCCATGGGTGTGCCACCACGGCCTCACACCACAGTCGCTGAATACAAAAATAATTTCATCATCATGCCTACATGTTATAACTATCCCACCTACAAATAGAAGTATACTGATTCCCTCATCAAATTAGAAAGAAAGTTTTGTGTAATGCTTATTCTTCTTTCTTTTTTCTTTGTAGTACCAGGGATTGAACTCAGGGCCTTGTGCTTGCTGGGCAGGCGCTTATGCCTTTGAGCTATCTCCCAAACCTGATGCTTATTCTTCCATTTCATAAATGTAACATTATAACATAGGTTTAATAATACTTAAAAATCAATATTAAGTACATCAATATTATATTACATAGAAAGTATATTAGGAGAGAACTATTACAGTTACAGTCCTTCCTTCTATAGTTGATCTTGTAGTCATAGTTGATATTTAGAACCACCTTTTTCTACTAACTATTAAAATACCCTTGGTATTCAGAAAGTACCTCAGCAGGTCTTGGGTTTTTTCCTACTGGGGCAAATCATACCTTCATTCCTCAAGATTCTAGAGCAGTTGTCATCCCCTGTGGACCAGATTGTTGTAGTTTCTCATTTAATAGTAGTGTGCACTAATACTAGAAGGTATCCAAAGGAATCTCCTCCACTCTAAGGGAATTCTTTATTTCCTTCATTTTGGAATAAGATTCCATTTTCCTTTTGATAGTTTGGGTTAATCTCTCCGTCTAACACCATAACTCCCTCTTTAGTTTGTTTACTCAAAAGCACAAAAAAAAAAAAAAAAAAAAAAAAATGACTAGGAGGAAGTCTTAGCTTCCAGTTCAATGGTGTCATTGTTGTACTTTCTTGTAAAAGCCTTCCCCTCTTTGGAACTAAGACATCTAAGCCAGCAGAGCATCACATCATGAGAATAGGAAGAAAAAAACATATTAGTTGGTCACCGGGAGTAATGGTGGGTGGTACCATTCCCACTTCCACCCCTCAATTCCTAGATCTGTGAACCTGATTATTGGAGGTAAAACACTATAGAGTTAACAGTGACTCAAAATAAAAATAGCCTTTTGCAGAACCTTACCCCAACCCTGCAGGCTATTGCCTCCTATCTTATGCTGTAACTGTGTCTTCAAAAGACCACTCCACCTTTCTATCAGTCCACCACTTCTGGATGGTGAAGGACATGGAAAAGTCAGTGAAGTCTATAAGAATGAGCTCTTTACCTCATTTCTTTGGGCAGGAAGTATGTTGCTCACGGAATTCTATGAACATGGGTAAAGCATTCTGCAAGTCCATACTCAGCAGAATGGCAGAGCAGAGGAGTGTTACAGAGAAGAAACAGTACATGGCATACCAGGCAAAAGCATCACCAGCAGCAGTAGTAGAAAACAGCAATTCTGCCTTTCCCCTCATCCTCTATATTCCATCCAGGCTCTGAGCCTGGTACCACCCACACCCATGGTGGGCTTTTCACTTTCGACACCTTTAATCTGAGTACTACATTCTTAATCCCAGCATCACAGTCTTAGTTCACATTTACTCACTTTGACCAAGCCAATTTCAAAACTCCCCACCTATGAGGCATTGGAGATACAACTAGATGACTAGGCTTTCCAGGAAAATCTGATCTCTTGTTGACAAAAGTAATCAATTAAGCCATATTTACAAAAACGTGTCAAGTGGCCTAATCTTCTTTTCCTCTTTACCTCTAATTTCAGTTTAAGGCTTCCTACTGGCTGAATCCAACCAGACCAGATGGTGGGAAAACTATAGATGGGGTTCATACAGAACTCTTTCTGGGGCAGAAAATTTGAAAGGAAAGGTAGAGAACTGTGTGGACTGTGGCAAGACCCTTCACTGAGATCTGTCTGGGTACAAGGAAAGAGACTCTGCTACATGCATTCTCTCTCTCTCTCTCTCTCTCTCTCTCTCTCTCTCTTTCTCTGGGCCTGCTTGTAGTTATTTAATCTGCTGAGATATTTGGTCTCCCCAACAATTTCTAACAGAGAAGATATTTAGGAATGGAAAGAAACCAGATGGAAAAGGAAGACAGAGACCAATTCTTCCTTGTGTTGTGCTTGAATTCTGGGTATACCTTATAAAGTCACTTTTCTTTGCCAAAGGTGGGCTCAGACTGACATTGGTCCATGCTGGGGAGGATTTAAAAAGAACTTTCCCATGAATTTTTTTTTTTTGCAGAACTGGGGATTGAACTTAGGCCCTTGTGCTTGCCAAGGAAGCACTTATTCCACTGTGCCATCTCTCCAACCCCATTTCTCATGAATTTTTAATACATAGAACATCCAAATGACCATCTACACACAACATGTGCAACATACAAAGTCTGTTCTCTGAGTTGCAAAGCTTTATTCAAAGTTTTGGATGTGATTTTGGATTCATGGAGAACCAGTTAGGGATATTTGTATGTAAGTAAGAAACCATGCTGTGACCCTGTGTGTTTGTGCATTCATATTGAGGATTACCTACACGAGGGTAAACTTCTTTCCCCCATATGTTCATGAATGCTTGGGAAGTGGCCTTTCTTGGGCCTCTCAAATAAGAAGAGCAGTTGTCATTACTGGGGAAACAGCACCACTATGACTACTTAGAGTTTCAAAATGTACATTTTATGTTAGACACAGAATCAGCAAAATGCGTGTTGTCTGTGTAGACTGCTGGTCCTCAACTAATGGCAATTTTTGCCCTTAAAGAATCATTTCACCACACCAGAGAAAACTGTCTCTATCATGACCTAGAGGGAGAGAAAATGGCACAGGATAAGGAGTATGGGAATAGGTTATTGTCATCTACCGGGTGAGGCCAGGGTTGTAACTGAACATCTCACAGTCCAAGGCCAGCCCCTCACAACACAAATGACCCACAAAGTACTTTACATGACTGAAAGTGAAAAAGCTTTGCCCTCATTGCGCTATACCCTTCAACACTGTAAATTCCTGTTTACATATTGCTATATAGAAAGTACTTTTAGGACAATGATATATTTTCTTCCAATTTCTATAATTTTCCTGGATCTTGAACAGATTTCTTTGTGCTTGTTGAAAACATTTTATAGGTTTATAAAAATTTTATCCATAGGAAGGAAAAAATTGTTCCATAGTAATACGTCCTTCTGGAGTGAAGATATATCAGATGATACCAAAAAACCAAAGGGTTCATGCAAATCAGAGTGACATCAGAAAAGAAAGGAAATAACCCTGGATAGAACTGAAACATGTACAAGAGAGCATATGTTTATTCCTAATTATAGACACCTTCAAATAAAAACTCATATAAATCTCATAGGGATCTGGGTAACAGTAGATTTTAGGTTGTGTGCCATGGGTGGTAGAAAATGGAGGTGGACAGAAGCCACCACTACTGATTTGTTACAGACTACAATAACCCATAAATTCATCATTCAGGTTTTGTAGCCTATCACAATCCCACAAAGAGTAGGCCAGGAACACCTCTAAGCCCAACATCAACAAATATGGCATGGCAACTACATTTGAACTTACAACTTTTATTTTCTGTCTCTAGAAAAAATGGAAGGAACTAGATCTCAGGCACCTAAAAATACTACATGGTTAAGGATGCCACAAAATCCAGTTGGCTGTCTTCTATTACCTAAGTACTACTTTTAGGGTTTACTTTCAAACTTTGGAGCTATGTGGATCCATCTAGATCCTTTCTGGATACTATCTGTTCAGTTCATAAATATAAAAAGAACAAAAACACAAGTTTCTAAAGCAAAAGTCCTAAGTCTAGTGCTAAGCATTAGAGAATACTATATGTGTCCTCTCTCTCACTCTGCTGATCCAGAGTTATATTAACCATATAAACAGAACAGACACACACACATACACACACACACACACACACACACACACACACACATACACACACACATTTCTTTTTTGGTTTTGGTTTTAGTTTTCCATGCTGAAACTTTTTTGGGGTAAGAACCATACTTTATTAACTACACTCCCCATGCCACACACCAACATTTCCAAGGAAAATAGTCGATATCTCTCCATTGCCAATGTCTCAAGGAAGCTGTCTTGAAAATCATGGAATAAGTAGCAAATTCAGTCATGGGTGGGAGGAGAAGAAAATGATGATGTTGGAGGCAAGGGCTTTCAGTTGAGGGAGAATTAACTCAGCTTATAATAAATCACTGTTGACACCATCTTTAAGACCTCACCCTCTTTCAAACCAAGGGGAATGTTTAGCTGGCCAAGGAGGAAGCTCTACAAATATTGGCTATTCTTTGAATCTGCAACCTTCCCATGGAAGTTCTGCAGGGATTTCCCTATGCAATCTGAACTAACTCCACAGAGAATAGCTCCCCCACTAAAATAAACAAAGATTGATTAATAACTTATTATCATATTTTACAACTGGGGCTTTGGAAAATGTGTAACGGCAGGAGGCCCTGTCTTCACCTCTCTTGTTTTGAGCTCATATACTGATATTTCACTAAAAAAAAAAAAAATCAAGCCAAGTGAAATGCCTGAGAAGGGCCATCCTTCTTTCCATAGTCTCAAGATTATTATTTTTTCTATACTCTTCAAGTTAGAATTAATAGTGAAATTGTGAAGTGAATGTATAGAATTTGTAGCATATAACTCACTCTCTGTTATCCCAAAATTGGTTAATCCGTGAAGGTAATTTCTACAGCAACTAGTTTCAGGGCCAGGGATATTAGGCTGCAGTGTGAAATGAAGCAAAGATGCCTTGGAGGAGAAAGTGAGTAAAGACTTTTGCTGGTCAGCAGACCCAGTGTGGCTGGTTCTTCACCGAGGTGGTGCTAGAGCTCTTCAGAGGAGAGTCACGGACAACTCAGACATTCTGAAGGTGGGAGCAGATTCACACCTAGAAACAGAAAATGAGTCTGAAAGAGGAGCTGTCCAGATCTCCCCAAGTGTCTGTGTCATCAAGGAACGCTGTCTGACAGCACCCACGCCCCACTTACTGGAGGTAGCAGCACTCTCATTTGAAAACTAGTCAAGGGCCAAACTACAAAAAGACAGCTGTAGCCCTATGTCTTTAATTAACATAAAATCAAAATTCCTATTAACAAAGAACCAAATGCCCTCAATAAGATACTGGCTAGAAGAATGTAACAAATTCTCATAAGGATCATGCAACATGGCTAGGTAGCTTTTATCCAAGGAATGCAAGGATGGTCTGGGCCACCGTAAGTAACTGGCAGCAAATTTACAATGGTTAGATCTCATAAATGCCCATTAACAGATGAGTGGATAAAGCAAATGTGATACTTAGACAAAGGAGTACTACTTTGCTATCAAGGTTAAATTTGACTCATTTCTGAGAAGAAAGGATATCCATAAAACATCTAATATTCAGTAAAATAAGTTAGACATGCACACTTACATACTGGATGATTTCTCTCACAGGAGAAACCCATAGTAAAATAAAGACTAAAGGGCCAATCAAATAGCTCAGTGGATTAAAGCACCTGCAAGCAGGCACAGGGCCAGAGGTTCAATCCCCAGGCCTGCCATGCCGGCTCCACCACTAAAACCAGGTGTGGTGGCACACACCTATAATCCCAGCACTGTTAAAGCTGAGATTAGAAGATTGCTATGAGTCCAAGCTGCATAGCAAGATTCTGTACTAAATAAATAAATAAATAAATATTTTTTTTAAAAAGAAAGAAAAGAGGAAGATAAACTACTGTAAGTGGGAAGGAGATAAAAGATGAAAGGAAGGAAGATAGACCAGGGGAAAAGCAGACTTTAAAAAGAATTAAGATGTGTCATGTACACATTAGAAGCATCTATAATGAAAGCAATGAAGATGTACCTCACATGTACTAATAAATAATTTTTTTAACTTTATATGAGTAAGAAAAAGATTTCTGCTAAGCTATTATCCAGAGCCTCTTCTCTTCATATGCAAATGTTTCAAAAAGAAGTTCTATTTCTTACTTTTTTTTTCTGTATTTAGGGAAAGGTCTACAGGGTGTTCAGGGTCTCACTATGTAGATTGATATAGTGATTTTCCTGTTTACAGCCTCCCAAGTGCTGGGATTACAGGTGCACACCACCATGCCCAGTCTCAATTGCCATCTCTGCATCCTGGATACAGGGCTGGCAGGATAAGCTAAGGATCAAACCCTGGCAATTGTGCTCTGCTGAAGCAGGTGCTTTCATCTGCTGAACTATCTGACCCACCCTTGTATTTCTTACTTGAGAGAATAAAAGTTTACACTACTTACATTTACTGGTAGTGTTTTAAGTCTCAAAGTGCTAGTAGGGCTCCACTTTTGTCCCCTGGTTTGATTATTTCTTCATTTTGCTGATATTATCTCTACACAAATGGTTCAGTGAAGCAAATCCCTACAAATGGAGCAATATGAAATAATTTTCAAACAAGTGAGAGTCAATCTCTGGATGGGACTTTAATCCATTCTTTCCCCTCTGGGTGCATTCTGTACCTTCACTTTTCCTTATTTAATGATTTGACAGTGTGACCCAAGAGCAAAAGCATCACCCATGAGGAACAGAGGTGTTTTCTTGGCCTGGAGCTTTAAGTTGTCTTTAACCAAGGGGAAACCATGTCAAGAAACAGCTGAGGAAGAAAGTAGGTTGACCTATTAATCTACTAATTCCCCTCCCTTTTTTTTAGTATTGCATTCTGTAGCATTCTGTGAACTATTTCAGCCTCAGAACAATTCTAAGTGCAGCCGGTAGACTCCAAAATATACTAGGGTATTTTTACCTTAGGCTTTAGCTGTTTGAAACCGCATTGCTTGGAGTATACATGTACAAAGAAAAAGTTCCTGCAGGATATTGAAGTATAGCCCCAACTGCCTGTGCCTTTGGACTACAGAACAAGTATTTGATTGACAATAAAGTAATTTGGGTGCTTTTTCTACAACAAGTAATTTTTATAAAATGGAGCTGTTTTACTTATTAGGCTGATATTCTCATTTCTCTTGATGTACTCCTTGAAGAACTGGCAATGGAAGAAATTTGCGTTTTTAAAGAAGAAATGTATTGCCAAAGACTAAATGCCATATACATCTGGCTCTGAGCAGTGATACAATAGAGTAGGACATGGCCAGGCCACTACATTGGTGGCTCCCACATAGATTTGCTTGGCTGCCGCTTCCCTGTGACATTTTCCATGTATGCGCATGTTGGCGTGTGTTACTTGCCTCTTTCCACAAAGTGTTCTCTGCAGACGGTCATAGTAACAAGTCAGACAGGCTCTCCCACAAACAAACCTAACAGTGTTAATCAATCACTCTTTGCACTCTGAGAATTTACTTCCTCCTGAAAACTACTGGTGAAATGAACCATTTTTCCTCTCCTTCAGATTAGGGAATTAGAACAGGAGGAATCAACACAGTCCTGGGTTCTCTATTCATGTTTTGAGACAAATGAGATTAAAAATAGCAGTTCCTGCTGATGAGTATCCAGTTCTGGCAAACACAGATCACACAGAGCCATTAATCACTGATGATAATTTGGCTTTGTATTTTCTAGCTACTTGTAACAAAATTGGCAGTTAAATTCTGCCTGTATCACAAAACTGAAGGCAAACAAATAAATGAATAAATAAAAAACTCTAGAGGCTGTATCTGATCATCCTAACATCCTTGAGCAAATCCAAAACATAAGGAGCAAAGGCAACCTGGTGCAATGAATTTCAAGTACTTCACCCAGAGCAAAGTCAGTTCTCTTCCCCAATGTTATTTAATTTTCACTTTACATCAGCTTTTCCCAAAACGTGTGACAATAGGTGTTCACCGAGGAAGAATCCATGCGGAGAAAACACACAAAATGAAAGACTAAAAGGAATTCTGAATAGGTCTGTATGCCACCAAATTCCTCTCCTGAGAGGCTCTCTGATTTCTTACTCCAGGCTGTGAGTTTCTGAGAGGACACAGTTTGCTGTTGCAGGATTTGTTTGAACCTTTTTTTTCTCCCGGAGTTTCTACCTTCTCCAACAAACACAGCTTTAGGCAATTAAAAGTTTCTGATTATCCAATCTTAAGGAGTTTAGAAGAAAATAAGATAGATTGACGGGGAAGATCATTAGGGTGAGCTGCAATTATGCACCAATTAATAACAGCTGATATCCTGATAGTCCTATAATGAGTGACTAAAATAGACTAGAGCAATTCATGAAGTCTGATGATCAGATAGTAAAAAACTATATGTAGTTCAGAATTGAAGCACTTGCTTGGTCCAAATAAACAGTGCAAGACATTAAAGAGTGACCTTTTTTCCCCATCACAAAATAATGCAATAAACTAAAGCAAAATTAGATGAGACCTGAAAAATTACCTGACATAGTGTCTTCATTTTACAGAGAAGGAAGTTGAAATTCTTTGACATCAATAAGAAGTTAGCATACATCCTGTTATTTTTTTTCTTTAAGGCTAGGACCTAAATTAGTAATTTTTCATGAAATGTTAGTATTAAGCCATACCTAAAATGTTAGTTATTAACAAGTGACACTAACGAGTGAGAAACACAGTGGATACTCTTCAAGATAAAAGTTGAATCGAGCTGAGTATATTTACTATATGTACTATAACTTACGTACTATAAATTTGAACTTCAGTGTTAGGTGGTTGTATTAGTTACTGTTCTCTCGTTGCTGGGACAAATACCTGACACTCAAAATGAGGGAAGGAAAGGTTGATTTAGCTCACCATTACTGGAGGTTTCAAGACACTGGAGGAGAGGCTGGGGCGCTGCCGTGTTCAGGATGGCCCTCTCCACACCTCTGAGAAATCACAGCTAGCCAGTCTAAAGATTCTCACCTCTCTGGCCCCACCCCTAAAGCCCCACCCTGGTCCTCTGGCTCCACCCCTCAAGCCACTTGTTGCTCCTCCAGCCCCATCTGCCCCATAACTTACATGAGGGACAACTAGCTAGACACAACCCATAACAGTACTATTTTAACTTTCAACTCTGTGGAGGGCACTGCAATCAGCTCACCAGGTTTGACTTCAACAAGGAACTTGTCACAGAGGCTGATGTGATCTGAAAGAGAGCTTTGAGCTCTACCCTGCGCTGTAGAGTCACGTGGGAGCCCCAAACAAAAGGCAACATCTCTGTTCCTGCATTTATTATCAAATGGCTTCTATATTTTCAACTATGGGGGAGGGGTAAGAGGCTGAGGACTTGATTAGAAAAGATTTCTCACTGAGGAGCCATGAAAACATGAATAAATACATGTGTTCATTTAATTTATGCTGTTTTCATCAAGGAGTTTTGCATTGAATTTGATCTGAAACACATTACATTGCTTGCTCTCTCCTGTAGTGAGTTTTTCGGTGAGCCTTAAAGTTTTGCACCTAGAAGTTGTCCTTTGCCTCCTCCAGGTCTTAGCACCATCACTCTGCTACAGTAGGGAAGGCTGCAGCTGCTGATCTCTGCAGCACCAAGGTCCCAGCCATGCTTGATCAAGACAAGAGGAACCTGGTCCTCTGCACCCAGCTGGAGACAACTCCCAACTTGCTGTGGAGTGAGCCAGGGCAGTTCAACACTGTTTGCCTCTGCCGTGCCTGCTTTTTTCCCTAGTTTTCCAATTGCTTTTGTATCACAGTCACAGTTTTAAAATTTTGCAGCACAGCATACCACGTTTTCGAGAATGTCCTCCAAGGAAACTTGACTTAGGGTAAATATGCAATTAAATTAGCTGATATTTATTAAGCATAGATTAGCCTCAATATACTGCCATGCGTACTTTATTTTACTCTGATAAATGTATAAGGTAGGAAAAATTAGTATTTCAACTGCTTATATAGAATATACTTTCAGTGGATAAAGTAATGTGAATGAAAGCAGCCTGGTTTTTTTTTTTTTTTTTTTTAATGTATTTAGTACGCGGTCTATGGGTTCTACCTGGTGTCACTATGTAGATCGATTCTCCTGTTTTCAGCCTCCCAGGTGCACACATATGGAGAGTCAATCTTCTCCCCCTCTGCACCAGTTAAAATACTGCAAAGATCCTTTACCACAACATGAAGGTGTATGTGTGTGGTCTAGAACACCTGCCTTACAAACATAGAAGAGGATACAATACGCTGTAGGATTTTACCTTAAAATGTTCTCAAATCTAAATACAACTCTCTGTTAAGGATACATTTCTCCTACTTAGAAAGTTTATAATTTTAATTTATTCTGGAATGATGCTGTCCGTAAGACCAACTTTTATTTAGTAAATGACAACAATAGTTGTTCACATTTTAAATATTTCAGAACCCCACTGCTTCTACTTATTGTGCAATATAAGTCCATTAAAGGGGGCAATCTGCTCTAGCCCCCCTCCTGTCCCTCTCTCAGACAGGAGTTTCTTCCTCTCAATAAATATATTCTGCTCATAAAAAAGAAGTACATTAATGACTATAATAATATATGGACCCCAGTTACGACCGGTATTCAAAAAAATGTTGATATATATTTGCTAAATATGAAATATTTTTCACTCAAATTAGCAGTCATTTTGCATAGTCTAGAGCAATGACTCACAAAGTCACTGCGATGTTTATAGAAATCTGAATCATGAGTTGAAAGCTGCTCCAGTCAGTAGAGTACTCTCTTGAAAATGCTTTTGGGTCTGGATCATTTGCTAAATCTTATTCCTGAGTGCAGTGTGGCACATCTTTTCTTTCCATAGTTATGGGCCCTAAATTTTTAAGCACACTGTATTTTATATCCAGGCCTCTTGGTGTTCTGGTTCATATGAAGTGGTGCTACTTATTTATTACAAGTTCTCACATTTGTTTTATCCATCACAAGCTAGTGTTAGCATAGGTTAGTCCCTATAGATGTCATATTATCTTTCAAATGTTACCCCAAAGACAGAAAGCTGAGAATCAAAAGCATAACTAGAACCAAGATAGGTAGCCTGAGTTTCGACACTTGTGTTTCTTACGTGTGAGCGAGTAGGTAGCTAAGCAAGTAGGTTGGCCCCATGATCCACTTTTTTAATGTGTGTCAGACATCCTTATTAGACTGTATGGGCCAGTGAAAAGTATTGTGATGAGTGCACCGAGCTGTCTGCCCAGTAGCAGCTGGCTAGGGCAGGAGTAAAAAAAAGAGAAACAATTCTGTTTCTATGGTTGTGTGCTCTCAATTTCATATCTCTGGACATTTTCAGAACTATAATAGTATCTGGCAGATTTTGGTTGCTATTTGGTTGCTCCCTGACAGGTATTTCCTAAGAGCTAGTCTCTTCAGCAAAATATATGAGGCTGTGAAATTGTTGAAGAAGCAAACCCAAAATGTTTTTGTGATCCATACTCAGAAAGAACTGAAAGCAGCTTACAAATAAATCCAATCTGAGTAAAAGCCAGCCAACTTTGTAGACTAAGGTTGTCAGGAGCTTCAATGACTGGTTTTATTCAGAAGCCTAGCTCAGTGTCAAAACAAGCTAAGTTAACTGAGTATTTACTGAATATTTTTGTACAGATAACATGGCTCGGCACTAAACAGCACTGATCCCATGAACATTAATTGGCCTTAATGTCTTTTAGCTATAATTAAAAGGTTTTCTATAATACATAGGTATTAAATTCTATGGTAGACATTTTTTCAAGGCAGTAAGCCAAAGGCTAATTTATTAAAGTCTTATGTACATGCACGCACATATATGTTTATATATGTACATACATGTGTACACATATACATGACATTTTAGATTACTGACATTTAGTTTATTATTGGAGGCTACACCATGGTGTGTTCAACAAAAACAGATATACAGAGATCTCAAAAAACCATACTGACTTGAGCCTTTTACAGCTCAGCCTATTAATATGGCTTTACTTTCTATACCTTCTCTTTATACTTTTCTGTTAAATGGTTAAGACCGAGATAAAGCAAGAACTATATAACAAGAAATGTAACTTTTGAATTTGGCAAGGTCAGTCAAATCTCCTCAGGATTTATCCTGAAACCTTGCACAGCAGTTTGTAGATTCTTTGTCAGTGTCAGCCATATGGATGAGTCAAGGCCGTTGCTTGACCAATTTGCTCTCTGTCAAAGCCTGAGAGAATGTTTTCTCTTCATACGACTCTCCTGAGGCACAGTCTACAGCATCAATCACTTTCCTCTGTGACCCCATAATGTCCTTGATCAGAAAATTTGGGATGTCACTGAGTTATAGGATGTTATAGTACAGGTTGTCTTATGTCTGAGTCCTCACTGACCTTAAAAGGCTAGGGCCAAAACATTGGCTGTCCTTGCAGCCCTTCTTTTTCTCTAATTTTCATTCTGAAGACTTAACTTGTTAACCCTCCAGAAAAGAAGTTGAATGATATTATTACCCTATAACATAGGCAGTTGAGCTTAACCTCACTATCTGTCTGAATATCAAACATCTTAGACACAACATAGAACAGTATTTTCCATCAAGTATTGATATGTTAAACTTTAAATCCCTACAGAATGTGAAGAAAAACTAATAAAAATAAAAAAAATTTAAAAATGAACAGTTACATATTTTTACACAGAACTTTAGAAATCTAATCATATACAGTGTTGTAGCAGGATATAACATTTTTTTCTTGTCTCTTGTTTTCATTTATTACCTTTTTTTAATGAACATTTACTTAAGAGGCAGTATGACATTGCCAGTCCTATGGATAACCCACTACTATTATGGACTACTGGACTATATTGGATTATTTTGCTGAATTCACACATATACAATATTTAAATGGCAATGGAATACCCATCTCTGACAAAACTAAAAAAAAATGGGGGATATAAATGAAGGACCATTTTCTATCTGCATATACAATATAGTTAGGAGAGATATACAGCTACTTTCTCTTTTCTTTTTCGGAACTAGGGATTAAACTCAGGCCCTTGCACAGCAGGCCTGGGGATTGAACCTGTGGGCCCTGTAACTGCTTGCAGGTGCTTTAATCCTCTTTGCTATTTGGCCAGTTCTTGAGAAAAATCACCCTTACTTTTGCATTTCCTAAATAATTCACCCTGGTCTGTATGGCAAAATTTAATGTTATTGATGCTAATTGATACCAGAAAATCCTCACATCAAAACACTAAACATTATCAAAATTTATTAATAGAATCTAGAGGGTAAATCTTTACATTTATAGACAGTTCAATCTTTTTTGCAAGCTGTCAAGAATGAAAAAACTTGTTGAACTGCAACCATCATCATTTATTTAACGTCTTTAAAAAGCCTTATTTCAGCCCTAGCCCCCAACAACTTTATCTACTTTGTTCCCAAGCTGTTGCAACCATTTACATATCTTAAAACAACTTGTTTCACAGATTTTTCAGGAGGTTTAACAAATGACTAATGTAAAGTTACATCAGAAATCCTTCTGTCTTAAATTGTCTACATAGGCAGACACAGGGATCAGGGTTCTATCTAAGGCATGCTGTGCTGGCCATGGCACTGGGGTGTGCTGAGACAGCAACTGAGACTGGGGGTGGCCACCACCAGGATTATGTACCTATAATCCCAGCACTCAGGAGGCTAAAACCAGGAGGATCACTACGAGTCGAGTCTGTGTAGTGAGACCTTATACTAAAAACAAAGTAATGATAAAGAAAAGAAACACTTCTTTCAAGCCAATAATTCTCCAACAGAGTCCTAGTTGCTCTCACACTTAATTCATACCAAAAACACAGCTGATGACATGTGTGTCTCTGCCCGCACATGCTTTACATGCATAGGGTGTTGAAATGCTATCCAGCTGGTACATGATCTGTTTACCACACTGCTTGACTTCATGAGTCTGGCACATTCTACTTGGGCTGTAAAAGCCAAGGTCATTATTGCTTAAAACAGAAGCCCACAAACTGCTGTTGCCTAGGTGACCCAAAATTCTCTGCTCACAGCAGACTGAATAAGAGTTGCCAGTGACTCCTTTGGGTGGTGTCACAGCAACTTAGAATAGCTTAGATGAATGAAGGAGGGGAAGGATCTACTGAGCCATTATTAAGTAAAATGCTTGCCTTTCACTGCCTATAAAGAGTGCATAGTCTTCTAAAATTATATGTCATGGCTGATTTGTTTATGTGGGTATATGGAGTTTACTTACTGATAACTTGGAAACCACTATGTTGGATTATGATATGCTTCATTATTCATTGCATCAATTTAGATATCAGATATCACACCCTCTCCAGGCAGAAGGAGAGCTGACCCACTTGACCCATGAAGGATATTTCCAGTGCTGGGGAGGCTGAAGCCAGGAGATCACTATGAGTCCCAGATGTGAAGTGAGACCCTGTACCAAATACATAAAAGCAAAATCCTGCCCTGTAGTTTAGATTATTTACTCATTTGACTGGAGAACTATCAATTTGATGTGAGAAATAAATAATAAAAGATGCGAAAACAAAGATAAATAAAAGGTGGATGAATATTTTTGAATTCATTGACTCAACAACTTTAGAAAATGCTATAAATGATTTAAGGAATGAGATTTTAAGAAGAAAGAGAAGACAGATATGATACTTAGTCTATTAACAAGCAATGCCTTTGTCCCTGAGATTTTCAGTTTGTGTTTGTGTTAAAAAGTCTAGGGGTTTCAGATTCATTTAGGAAAAATAGGAAAGCCCAAGATTTTATGACACAAACATTGACTCTGAAAGGTTCAGACAATAAGACAAATGGCACAAAAAATTGGGAAAATTATGGGTGTATCTGGATTTCCTCCAAAGGTCTCATGCACTAGTGTGTGGAGGAAATTTTGAAGGTAGCTGGATTAGGATTATGAATGTGGATTAAATGTGTGATACTAGGATTATTGGAAGTGGGTAACAGAAGCTCCATCCTGGGGTGTGATTAATACCAATCAATAGTCTTACAGTCTAGAATGAAAAAGGGAGGGACAGAGGGACATCAAACCTATGGTTCTTTCTGCTTTTCTGCTGCTGTTTTCTGCTTGCTCTGTGATGCCCCTCTACCATGCCACCATACCTTAGAGCCAGCTAAATATGGACTGAGACCTCTATAAACTCTGAGCTAAAATATACCTTTTCTCTTTTGATACTGCATATCAGGTATTTTATTTAATTAATTAATAAGAAAGTTAATATAGGTTTTGATACCAGAAGTGGAGTATGATATTACCATACTGTGTGGCTCATAGGCCTCTGCAACTAGCTTGTGGAAAGAGATTGGGAAGGGTTGGAAATGCTAGCTGAAAAGGCAGCACTGGAATAGTGTACGCTGCATTTCATAGAAGATTCTAGTCAGAATTTAGAAGACCAGAATGCTCATGGAAATGCAGCCTAATAAAGATCAGGCTCAGAAGCTTGGAGTTAGCAATGAGGGTTTCATTGGCTTTAAGACTCCAGACCATGCATATTGGGCTTTGGCAGGAAACTTGTCTGAGTTTTGCTCTTAGCTGAGGCTTTGCAGGAGGCTAAGATAGGGGGCAGTTGCATTATTTATCTGGTGGAACAAATACCATCATAGTCAAATGTTGAGGCTGTGTGATATGGATAATATTGGTGGATTTTTAGTGAGAGGTATGTTGAACATTGAGCAATGGATCCATCAGAATGGCTTAAAATACTTTATGTTTGGCCAGGAAAGAAGTTTTGATAAAGTCGTAAGCTGAAAAAATGAAACAGAAATTGGTTGCTGAAAAGAAACAAGGCAATAAGAAAAATGGTTTGAGAACATTATAAGAACCACTAAGACTCCAAGTTATTTAGTCTCAAAATTTCAAAGCAAAAACTTTACCTTGACATGAGATCCCTATAGTACCATGTTCTGGTGGGGTGATGTCTTAGTTACTTTTTTCATTGCTAAGACAAAATTTTTAACATCCATAATATAAAGGGAAAAGGTTCATTGAGCTCACTTTATAGATGCTTCTATAAATAGACTATAGATAGTCTATTATCAACTGGCAGAGAGAGAATTGCAGAGAACAATTCACGGCACCTGCAAGGGAGCTAAGGCAGAGAGGAACCTTAACAGTCTCTTTCTGCTTCTTATATTATGTCCAGACCACCAGGATTAGAGCAGTGCTGAACTAATCGTGGAATGATGTAGTAAACACTTGATCTGAGCAACTTTGGGGGGAAATTAGATATGAGCCATAAATTTATTCCTTGGTTTTGGGTTCATAGCACTTAGAGTCCAAGTATGTGGATGATCACCTGGACCACTGTCCTTGAAGTAGGAGTAGTTGTCTCCATTTTGGCTGTGCCTGACCCTATTTCCATGTATTGATATGTACAGAGTTGCTTGTTCTTATCCATTCAATTGGCTTTAAGCAATGCACATTAGTCTAGCTGAAGCATTGATGGTAGTCTATGAAGAAGGCACATGTGTTTCCTCAGTAATCCCAACCTACTGCTCTCTAGTGTGAGCTGGATCAAGTTGGAATGAAGAAACAATGCTCCATGATGTTGCCTGGGATTGAGCCTTGAGAAAGAGGCTATGACTTCCTGGGACTTTAAGGATTACACATCAGAGCTGCAGCATCAACCTCAAAAGATGAGAGATTATGTCAGTTGTGTTATACCGATTACTCTTTCTGCGCATCCTCACCTCTGCATATTGCAGAGGTGAATGCAGGCCTCCTGCCTAGCCCAGTTCACTGCACTCACCTATTTCTCAGCATTTTCACAGTCACTCATCCTCAAGCCAGTCCCTTCTTCACCAATAATGAAACCCAGGTCTGGCCCTGGGTGGAGGCCTTTGTTTTGGTTAACATTTATACCAGCTAGACTTTGGTTCCCTTGGCTCCCCATAGCTACAAATATGCCTTCTTGTGCTTATTCTTGCCCTGGACTGCATCGGAATTGGTAGATTGGAATTAACTTGTCAAAATTTTGTGGTATCATTTTTTATGTTCTGTAAAATAAAAGACACTGATCAAAAGCAAAAGGTGATATGTGTATATGAGAAAAATGAGGGGCTGGAGAGATAGCTCAGTAGAGTAAGTGCTTTCCTGACAAGTACAAGAGCCTGAGTTCAATCCTTGGATCTGTCAACAAATAAAAAAGAAATAAAAGAAAAATGAATTGTATATCATTCCAGTACATTCTATTGTACATTTTAGTCTCATTTCCTTTCTCTTCACTTTTTTTTAAATTTTTTGTATTTTAGGGAAGGGCCTACAGGGTGTTCAGGGTCTCACTACTAGATTGGACTCATAGTGATTCTCCTGTTTATAGCCTTCCAAGCGCTGGGATTACAGGACAGCACCACCATGCCCAGTCTCAATCACTGACTCTGTGCCCTGACCCCTGCAGCTGCTTGCAGGCATTGTAATCCACTGAACTATTTGGCCAGCCTTCTTCACTGTTGATAAGAGGATATGAACTGTAGGGTTTACAGCTAATTATCCATATTAGAGAAGAAATAAGAAGAGACACTACAAGAAAACAAGAGGATGAACATTTGTGAGTTATAGTTGTCAAAAAAGAAAAAAAAAGCCTAGCTGGCCTTATTTGTGAAGCATAATTGCTTTTAGCATATGGAAGTACTTTTTCGTATATTCTTTGTATAAAATTTGATACTCAAATATATTAACTCAAATATCTTTAAAAAAAAAAAAAAAAAGAAGAAGTGTAATAACTTCTCTATGGGATTACAAATCTGAAATTTCTGGTCCATAAAGGGGACCTGGAAGAGCTCACTACACAGGCACTTATTCTCTACAACCTAGAAAGAGGAAGTTTGACCCCTATTCCAGGTGGTGCAAGACCTTGGTGTCATCCATGTGGTGCTGGATTTAGGTGTATGCAGAGTGCAAGAGCTGTGGGGTCAAGGAGGCTGCCATCCAGATTTCAGTAGAAGGCCTGGAAAACCAAGCAGTGCCTCGAAGAGGGCAGTCTTTTTAAGTTCTAAGTATGAAGCCCAAGGTGCAGTGGAGATTCCAGAAGATTGGAGAAACCAGAAATGAAGATCATTTAAGGAAATTCACAAAGAATGAGCAAAGCTAGACCAAGAGAGGAACCGTGATAGCTAAACCTAGCAGAAGTACCATGGGGTGGAGCCACCTAAGCCCTTTGGAATTCACATCTTTCTACAAATTTCCCAGAATGCTGAATATGAAACTAAGAGAATTACTGTTCGGCCTGCTAGATTTTGGACTTTCTTTTGTCCCATTCCTTTGTATCTGCATATTTGTACAATTTGGAATGGAAATATTTATCTTGTGTCATTATACATTGAAAGTGTTTAACTTTTGATCTGTACAGTAGCACACAGCTAAAAGTTTGCCTTAGATTTTAGGAGAAAATTTGGGCTTGAACTCTTTAGCATTGTTGAAACTGGTAGGCAAATTTTAGAAATGGACTGAATGTCTTTGGCATAAAGGGATGTACTTGAGTCTTTGGGGGACCAGAAGATAAATGTTATGGCTTGGATCCAGACACCTCCCCAAAGCATCATGTGAACATAGGTGGGGAATTTTAAACATGGACAGGATAAGGTGTATCAATGTGGATTAAGGATGTGATACTTGAATTGAGGGACGTATATTAGAAATCTCACTCTGGGTATTGGAGGCACCAATCAATAGGTTTATAGCATGTTTGGGCTTAAAAAATGAAAAGAGACTAGCTCTTATTTGGTGGTACCCCTGTTGTCTGCTTGCGATGCTCCAATTCAATTCTGTTATAAACCTCTACTATGACACCAAGCATTGGAGCCAGCTTGGTATGGGCTGAAACCCTAAAAATTGTGAGATACAACAGACTTTTCCATCTTTAACTTTGAGTGTTGGGTATTTTGTTTCAGGAGCAAAAACAGTAGCTAAGACATCAGTCATCGATAAAATCTAAGAAATCTCTAAGTAAAGAGTAAAACAGTGGTAACCAGAAACTAGGAAAAATACAAATCAGTGTGAGATGGGAAAAATACAAATCAGTGTGAGATGGGAAAAATTAGCCAACAAGTACAAAATTAAACTTAAATAAAAGAATAAATAGGAACATGGAGTTAGTTCAGTGGTCTAGGCACCTGCCTGCCAACCACAAGGATCTGGGATCACTCGCCGGTACTGCATGCTGTGTCAGCCCTGGAACCATGGGCACTCTTTGCCAGACACGAAATCAAGCATGCTGGCACACACCTATAATCACAGCACTGCAGAAGATGATACCCGAGTATCACTACAAGTCTAAGCTGCACAGCCTAAGCTGCTCTGTACCAAACAAATAAAAAAAAGATTAAATAATAGCATTTTGTACAGTTGTACAGTTACACTGATCATTTTTATTATATATTTTTAAAAAATTGTAAGAAGATTTTACTCATTTACAACATGAAATTGTGTGAGGTAGTAGATATCCTGATGGCCACAATTTCATAATTACACAATGCATACATGTAACAAAGCATTGCGTTTCACCCCCTAAATATGTATTTGTATCAATTAAAAGCAAACTAAAATTTAAATCAGAACATTGGTCAAAAATATCAAGAAAACTGAAAAAAATCATATCACTGTGATATGTGCGTACCCATGTTTATAGCAGCACAGTTTGTCATAACCAAAACTTGGAAACAACCAAAATGCCCAACACATGAAGAGTGGATGAAAAAGATGTGGTATTTTTATACAATGGAGTACTACTCAGCTATAAAGAAAAACAAACTCAAAGCCTTTGTAGCTAAGTGGATGACACTTGAGGCTATTTTCATAAGTGAAATAAACCAGACCCACATGTGTAAATATAGTATTGTCTCCCTAGAGAGAGAACAATACTATATTTTATTGTAAGAACTCAAAAGAAGAAAAAATGTTCTGAAAGGTATAATAGACACAGTTTGGTGGAAAGTAACAGAACTAAAGGATTAAACAATGAAGAAAGAGAAAAGAGAAAATACAGGAAATAAGGTAGGAGCAGAACAATACATGTATATATAAAAGTTTCCAATGCATCTGTAATAAGAATTTCCATCAGTTTTTGAAAATAATAGTTAATGGGCAGAATTCTCACCTTGACTAACTAACTATGCTGATATCTTTGAACTAAGCAATTACATTGAGAACAGCAATGTGTAATATTTAAACTGTGCTGAAAAGCCTGTCATCTTGGTGTTAGAAATGTGTACTGTTTCTAATGACATATTAATTATTACTATACTTTAAGTATTTTTTTTTTAAAAAAAGGTAATAAAAGAAAATGATACCAGCACAAACACTTAAGTTTTCTTGAAATCATGTGGTAATATTCAATCATATGCTCCATCTTACATAACTATATCTGATAATTTGAGTAAAACAGATTTGGTAATAAAAATAGAAAATATATCAATCATTGTTAATCAACTACTCATGTTTTGAAAACTGTAACATATGTATTGTTATATGTTACCTGGTCTCTGTTATTTTTCTTTATGTTTTGATTTTTTTTTTTTTTTTTTTTTTTGGCGGAACTGGGGATTGAACTCAGGCCCTTGTACTTGCCAGGGGAGCACTTATTCCACTGAGCCATCTCCCAGCCCACTTTTCTTTATGTTTTTCTTGCTGTTATTTTAGCTCTTTAAGATAAAAGAAAATTATTATAATAAAAAAATCAAAAGAAATGCTGAAATTTTTAGAGCTCAAACAATAAAAAATTTATGAAAATCTGTGGGATGAAGAATGCTTTTTATACTTCTTGAAAGAAAATTCATAGCATTACATTAATGTATTAGAAAGGACTTATTAATGATTGAGGTTTTTAATCTTAAAATTCTAAAAAGAGCATAAAAAATCTGAATAAGCAGATGGTAGGAGGTAAATATAAATTAGAGATCAATGTACCTCAAAACAGAAATTAATAGAGTCAACAAATTTTAAAAATTCTTTTTTTGAGGTTATAATATTAATATTACTTAGCCGGGCGTGGTGGCGCATGCCTGTAATCCCAGCACTTGGGAGGCTGAGGCAGGAGGATTGTTGTGAGTTTGAGACCAGCCTGAGCTACGAAGTGAGCTTAAGGCCAGCCTGAACTGCATAGTGAGACCCTGTCTCAAAAAGACAAAAAAAAAAATAATAATAATAATATTACTTAAATCTCTAGCCAGTTTAAGAATATAAGGAGAAGGTAGAAATCATTAATATCAGCAACATTATTGCAATGTCTATGGATATTAGAAGTACAGTAAATAAGGCCAGTAAGATAGCTCAGTGGACTGAGCACCTGCTTAGAAAAGCACAGGGACTGGGGTTCATTCCCCGGTGCCACAAGCCATGTTGGCCCCTTCTTGGGGCACACTGAGCTGGCCACTAAGTGCAGGCATTGCTGTGTGTGATTGTAATCCCAGCGGGGCGGGGGGGCTGAAGCCAGGAGGATCACTATGAGCGCAAGCTATGTAGTGAGGGCCTGTACAAGAAAAGAAACAGTAGATAAATATTATAAACCCCTGTATGCTGATATTTCATACCCTAGAAGAAACTGACTAATTCCTTACAAAGACACAATTTCCCAAAATTCACACAAAAATATTAGCTGGTCTGAATAAGTTATGTCTGTTAAAGAAATTGATTCAATTCTTAAAATTTCTAAACCAAAAATCACCATGTCATAGTTGACTCACTGGTGTATCCTACAAAGTACTGAAGGGACAAATTCTACTACGAGTCCATAATCTTTTTGCAGATAATGCAAACAGCGGGCACAAGGCAGGAGGTCGTGTTTACCCTAATACTGAGCCCAGAAAGATACAATAAGAAAACTACAGTCCCATGTCTCTCATAAGCAGTGAGAAAATCCTCATCAAATAGTAATAAAAAAACTTTATTTTTTATTTTATTTTATTGAAGAACAAATAGCAAGGAGACAGTTTCAAATCAAATTAGTAGGACAGATTCAATAATTAATGGGTGCATACATGATATTCTATTTACAAACTCTATTAGAGCAGATGCCTTTAATCAGTGAATTAAGAGAATGTAGCTGTATACTTATCTTTTTTTAAAAGTTGAATTATAGTAAAGTTTCAATAATTTATACTTTTTACATTGTTATTTTACTAGTGGTTATCCATAGTGCAAGAAGCTGACAGGATATCCTGTCCAAACACTATTAGTGGAAATCTTTCTTCTCATAGAATTATGCAGAAGTACTTCATATTTATCCTAACTGTACTGTTTCTACAAACACAAAATGGTCCTTCTTTTGTATCCCCTTTTTTTGATTAGTCCTGTCAAAGATGGGTATTCTATTGTCATACAACTCTAACAATGTGCAGAACACATAATGTACTACATGCAAGTAGGATATAATCAAAATGTTCAAGGTTGCCTATATTTGAAAAGCAATGAACACATCAAGAAAAAGACCCATGTTCCTAGTGGAGGCAGAAAAAAATCAATACCTATTTATAATAAAAACTCAATAGACTTGGAATACAGGCACATTCCCTAAGCTTGATATGAGATGTACATAAAAAGCTAACATCAGAGTTTATGATGAAAACACTGAAGCTTTCCAAGTAAAATCTGTAGCAAGACTGACACATCACTGACATGGCTTCATCTTCAAATTTTAGCTAATAAAATAAACAAGAAAAAGAACTAAAAGGTGTACAGATTGGAGGGAAAAAAATTAAACTCTACCGTTTGCCATGGCCATGATTTTCTGTGGAGGAAATGTAAAAGAAATCAACAACTAAAAAAGAAATTAAAAAAAAAAAGAAATCAGAGCCGGGCGTGGTGGTGCATGCCTGTAATCCCAGCACTAGGGAGGCTGAGACAGGAGGATTGTTGTGAGTTCGAGACCAGCCTGAGCTACAAAGTGAGCTCGAGGCCAGCCTCAACTGCATAGTGAGACCCTGTCTCAAAAAGACAAAAAAAAAAAAAAAAAAGAAAAAGAAATCAACAACTAACCTATTATCCTTGAATTACTGAATATGAGAAATTTGCAAGATTAAAAGGTAAACGTATGAAAGTCAGTCTCTTTGCAACACACCCACAATGATAAACTCAATATTCTTTTCTTTCTTTTTTGGTATTTTAGGGAAAGGTCCACAGGTGTTCTGGGTATTACTACTAGATTGAACTCATAGTGATTTGTCTGTTTACAGCCTCCAAGAGCTGAGATTACAAGCATGTGCCACGACACCAAGTTCAATTGCCATCTCAGGATGCCCCACAGGCAGGGTGTCATGGCAGGCCCTTGAATCCAACCTCCTGGTCCTGAGCCTGCTTGCAGGTGCTTTAATCTACTGAGCTACTTGGCCGACCTTTAAAACTCAATATTTTTAACTTTAACAATCCCCAATGAAAAACTTTTGCATAAATATAACAAAATGTATGCAATGTCTGTAAGAATGACACTTCAGACTTCTAATTAATGAAATAAAATAAAGGCAAATGAATGAAGAGACATGCCATTTTAAATGACAAGCAGAGGGCTCAGGAGATAACTTGGTGATCAAAGCACTTACCTGGAAAGCTCAAGGACCCAGGTTCAATTCCCGGTACTGCAAGCCTTGCTGGTTCGGCACCACAACAGCCACTGAAACCAGGTGTGATGATGCAGGCCTGTAATCCCAGCACTGAGGAGTCTGAGACAGAAGGATCACTATGAGTCCAAGTTGTGTGGCATGACCCTGTGCCAAATAAATAAATGAATAAATAAGATTAAATGATAAGATGATTTAATAGTGACAAGATGACAGTTCTTTCCAAAATATCTATAGAGTAAAATGAAATCTGGATTACAATTATTTTATGAGTAGCAAAAGGTGATTTTAAGTTTATATGGACAGGCAAAAAAAAAAAAAAAAAAAAACCACTCCAGAGTAACAAATTGGATATTCAAAAAAATGAACAAAATTGAACAACTTGGTATGACCTGACTTCAGGGCTGACTAAATATCTCAGTAATCAACACAGTGAACCACTATCAAAGCAACAGACAAAGAGACCACTGGCACAGAATAAAAAGAATACAAATCAGCACAAATAAATACAGCAAACTTGCTTCTAGACAAATAAAAATGCAATATAAATCACAAAGACTATCTCCTAACAAAGGGCACTAACCCTGAGATCCTTGTGACCTTTTACCAAATGGTGAGCAAAGTCAGTCTTGGAAGGAATGGTGCTAGCTCAATTGGACATTAAGGAATAAACAAAATGGCCCAAAACACAGATGTTAAAGTCCTAAAAGAGTAAATCATAACCACTGATAGAACTCAATGTGAATCATAAAATATGAAACTCCCAACCTTTTGATGATAACGACTTCAGCTATTGCACTAAATGCATAATCCAAGAAAGACATAATTAACAAGATGAGATTAAAATTAAAGCTTATTCAACAGATAATAACTATACATTAACTATAGATGAAAAAGTTTCCTGTGACACTGGATTTCTCATAAGAAACTAGGAAGGCCAGAATACAGGAGAACCATTTCGTTAAGTATTTAAAGAATTGTAAACCTAGGATTTTATGCCCAGGGATAATATCCTTTAGGAATGCTGAGAAAACCCACACACCATCAGATAAAAGAAAACTAGGAGGTATTTTTTAAAATATATATTTTTTTTCCAGGGGTTCAATCCCCTCCCTGGAAACATTGAGCCAGCTACTGAGTCCAGGTGTGGTGACGCACACTTGTAATCTTACAGCTGGGGAGGCTGAAAACAAGAAAATCACTATAAATTCCAGTGAGACTGGGTACCAAATATGTAAAGATATAAATTGATACATTAATATCAGATGTAGAAGTATATCAAAGATCAGAAGAAGGGCCAGCCTGATAGCTCAGCAGACTAAAGCGCCTGTTTAAGCAGAGTGCAGCAGCTGAGGTTGATGCCAGGGTGTCATGCCTGCCCCGCCCACAGGGCTCGCTGAGATGGTGACTGGGAGTGGGAGTGGTGATGCGCGCCTGTAATCCCAGTGCTTGGGAGGCTGAAAACAGGAGGATCACTACGAGCCCAATCTACTAGTGAGACTCCGTACACCTTCTGTCCCAAATACAGAAAAGAAAAAACGATCAAAAGAACACTGGAGGGCCAGGGAGATGGCTCAGTAGAATAAGCACTTCCCTGGCAAGCACAAGGGCCTGAGTTCAATCCCTGGTTCCAAAAAAAAAAAAAAAACAAAAAAAACCTGATACATTAAGAAACCAATAAAATATAACAATTCCAAATGTATATCTGTCAGAATAAAGAGCAGCAAAATATGTGAACCAAAATCTGATAACATTGAAAGAAAATGCTGACCAATTGACAACTTAGTTGGAGTCATTAATACCCTTCTCAATAAGTAATCCCTCAACAACACGGAAAATAAGACTATGTAACAACATCATTTACCAGCAGTGCCTAATCAACATCACAAAATACTCCATCTAGAAGCACCAGATCAAACATTTTGGGAAACTGAGGAATAAATTTCTAGATGATCTGAAAGTCAAAGAGAAAATCTTGAAGGAAAAATACATTGAACCTGAAAACCAAAATGAAAATACAACGAGGAAAAATTAGTGGAGCAGAGTGAGAACAGAGCTGAGAGAGGAATCAACAGCACTCCATGCATACAGTAAGGTGCAGGGAAGATCTCGAACTAATATGGAGATGTCTACCTCAAAAACAGAAAACGAAAAGCTCACAAAATCAAATCAAGAAAAAAGGGATCGAGAGCAAAAATCAATAAAATTAAACAAAAACAAAGAAAAATCAATAAAACAACAACTATCTTTTTAAAAGATGAAAGGAGAGGCCTATCACTAGCATGAACAACAAATGCAAAACAGGAAAGATGCTACTAAAAACAGAAATTAAGAAGGAAGTACATCCATAAACCCTGTGGCTATCACACAGATACTGCAGAGTTGGGGGATTAGATTTTAGATCAGCGACTTAAAACTCACCAACCACAACAATTTGCCTAGCATGAAGTAAGTCATTTGAATATCTCTATAACAATTCATGTGTTAAATTCATAATTCTAACACTCCCCAAGAGGCCTCCAGACCCAAAATAGCTTTACGTGGGAAGTGTTTAAGTGCTTGAAAGAGATTTAATATCCATTCCACAGATGTTTTCCAGAAAATAGAAGAGAAAAGAACTATTTACAGTTGCCTTAGACAAAGCTGGTATCCTGACATAAACTTATCCAAATGGTAGTTAGACAGATAGATAGATAGAGACAGACAGACAGACAGATACAAGAAAATTCAAAAGGGAAAACTAAACATGTTTGACATCAGCATTCCCCATAAGTATAATTATAAGAGTTCCCAATAACATTTTGTTTATTATGTGTTTTTTTTTTTTTTTTTTTTTTTTTTTTTTTTTTTTTTTTTTTTTTTTTTTTTTTTTTTTTTTTTTGTCGTGGTGGTACTGTGGACTGAACTCAGAGCCTTGTGCATGCTGAACAAGCAGTCTACCACTGAGCTACAGCACCAGGCCCTTAACAGCATATATTAGAAATACAATTTATCAGTGGGGCTGGGAAGATAGCTCAGTGGAATAAGTGCTTACCTGGCAAGCACAAGATCCTGAGTTCAAGCCCTAGTACCACCAAAACCAAAAAATATTATCAGTATGTAAAAAGGAGTTATATATACACCCCATAACTAGATATTATGTATGCCATGTATGTGAGGCTGCTTCAATATTTGGATTCCAATATTTTAACAATGAGAAATCCAGCAAAAACGAAAAGCAAAGCAAACAAAGTATACCTCACAGCTAACTTTAAACTTAGAGGTGAGAGAGTGCTAGTTCTCTCCTGCAGGCTGAAACAAGATAAAAGTCTCTCTTCTCCCCATGTTACTCAATAAAATTCTGTGAAATAAAGCAGTAAAATAAAATGGGAAAGACACAGTGTGATAGAACGATGTGAAATTATTCATATTTATAACTGATATGATGATTGGTACAAAAACGAAGGAAAGCATAGGATAGGTGGGAAAGCTGGGAGAAAGGAGGGGAGAACAAGAGGAAGAGGTGGATCATAAATGAAAAGTTCATTGCCCTGGCAGAATACATGATAAATACACAAAAATAAGTTATATGTACTAATGAAGATCACGTGGAAAATAAAATAAAAACTATAATTTATCATTACTCAAAACATGTCAGGCATTCCCTGTCCTGCAGATACCCCACTACTGTTATGGACTACTGGACTATATTGGATTACTTTGCTAAATTCATGCATCTACAATATATGAATGGCAATAGAACACCAATCTCTGACAAAAGTAAATGAAAAAGGGTCATATAAATAAAGGGCCATTTTGTAGTGAAAAATATATTATATTATACTATATATTTTTTATTATATTATATATAATCTGTAGATACAAAATAGTTCGGGAGCCAGGGAAATGTCTCAGTAGGTAAGTGCTTACCTGGCAAGCACAAGGGCCTGAGTTCAATCCCTGGTTCCAGAAAAAAAAAAATAGCATAGATATACAGCTACTCTTTCTTAGTTCAATGAGAAGAAAGATTTGTACTAATAGTGCTAATAGTGTTTAGACAAGAGACAATGTCTGCATCTTGTACTATGAACAACCACTACAAAGACAACAATATGCAATGTATTAATTATCATAACTGCCCTACTAATCTGTTGTGAAGCTGTCTCATTGCTGCTTCTTTCTCAATAAAATTAATATTAAAAAAAGAAAAAAACATGTCAGAAATGTCAAATGCAATGTTATCAAAGAACATGTAATATGTATGTTGAAAACCTCAAAGTGCTGTTAAAAAAAAAATCAAAGCAGACCTGAATGAACAGAAAGACAGATGGGGTCCATAGATTAAAAGGCACAGCATAGTAAATATGCCAATTTCCTCCAAACTGCTATACAAACTAAAGGTAAATCTCATTGCATGTACAGCCATGTGTGGAGGAGAAAGGATGCTATTGGGAAAGCATAGCTGAGCCATTTATTACTGGTGTAAGTGTCCATGGGGATTAAGACATGACCTCGTGTGCCCAGATTAATATTTTCCCAATAGAATATAGCTTTTATGTTTGTATGAAAACGAATAGTAAATATTTGGTCTTCAAATGACAGAACCCGTAGTATGAAATAGCTGGTTGATCTTATACTTTCTAATTCATTTCTAAATAAAAATTTCCACCAGCTATAATCAAAGAAAAATTTGTACCCTTTGAAGTAACTATCATTTTGAAGTGGAAAGTAAAAATGTCCTAGTGAGTCAAGTTAAATTCAGCACTTTCAGCTTAAAATCTTTAAACATATAATACTATAATTGTTTTTCTTGGGCTGTGGAGATAGCTCAGTGGTCTAAGTGCCTGCCCGGCAAGCACAAGGACCTGGGTTCAATCCCCAGAGGCTGTGTCGGCCCTGAAACTGGGAGTGGTGGTGCTTGCCTGCCTTTAAATCCAGCACTGGGGAGGCTGAAACAGGAGGATTACTAGGAGGCTGCGCTGCCCAGTGAGTCCCTGTACTGCATTAATAAACAAATAAATGAATTTAAAAAAATAATTTAATTGTTGTTCTTTGCTTTTTGCACCAGATCTCTTTGGAAGGACTTTACTGCAATAACAATAACATATGCAACAATTTATTTCCTTTATTTTAATAAAGTTGATATTATCCTCAAGATAATTAAGGTCCTTTTATGGTAGGTTGGTGTAAACCATTGGGATGTGTAATGCATGTTGTTACTTGAAGCACAGGGCAATTTCATTTTTAATAGATTCATGATTGTTCTACACAAACAGAGCAGAGCACTACCCTATTCTCACCAGAACGTATTGCCACTGCTTATGCGAGGTTCCTGGATTTTCTTTTCATCACATTGCTAACTATAGAACAGCCTATAATCTGATCTCTATGCCTGGATCTCATTGAAAATGGAACACAAGTCCTGTAAGGTCACAGGCCTCCCCTGGTCTGGCCTCCAGGTGCAGGTCACTCTTCCCCTGGCTTCCTGCTGACACAGGCATCTACTGGTGACACCCAATGCACACACACTGATCCCGCCTCAGGATCTTTGCACATGCTTTCCTTCTTATCGGAATGCCCCTTTGGCTCCCTGATGATGTACCCCTGTCCCACACTCAGGCGCCTGCTCAGATTCTGTCTCATGAATGTCCTTCCCACCCAGGGACATTCTCAGTGGCATGCTGTTGTCTTTCTCCTCTTATCCTTTTCTCTTGTTCAATTTATTTATTATATATGCATTTGTCTGCTTTTCTCTCATCAACAGACTCCAAGCCCTATGAAATGAAAAATGTTCTTACTACTGCATGTGAAATTTCTAGAATGACTTACAGCACTTGATTCCATATATCTGCATGTTTTCATTTGGTCAATATCCACAGAAGAACTCATAAACTTTGACATTCTTTCAAAACATTTTCAGTCTCTTTCATTAAATACAAAATGTACACTCTTTTACCTGTTGCAGTGGAAGATACAAAGTCTTTGTGGTGTGGCCTAAACTATTTCTCTTGCTTCTTCCTCCATTTCTACCTTAAATAAGCCTTCTTCTCCAGTTTGCTCTTCTTTTCTCTGACTTTGTTTATTGTTTTTTTTTTAATAATTTTATTGAGAAAGAAATAGCAATGAGACAGTTTCAAAACTGATTAGTAGGACAGTTTCAATAATTAATACATTGCATATTGTCATCGTAGTGAGTATTCATAATACAAGATGCAGACATAATATCCTGTCCACAAACACTGTTAGAACAAATCTTTCTATTCATTGAATTATGAGAAAGTAGCTGTATGTTTATTCTAACTATTTTGAATATACAGGTACAAAACAGTCATTTATTTGTATTCCTTTTTTTTGTTTAGTTTTTCTCAGAGAAGGGTATTCCATTGTCATTTAAAAATCTGTAGGTGTGTGAATTCAGCAAAATACTCCTTTGGAGTGTGAGGACTCTCCTAGTTTGCCTAGGGCTATAGAGTTTCCTAGGACACAGGACTTTCAGTAGTAAAGCTGAAGAATCTCCAAGCTACATGGGCAGAGTGACCACTCTCTTCCCTGAGACCCTGATCTCTCCCTTAGCTGGAAGGACCCAATTCCTTTCTCACCAAGGCATCTTGTGTCATGTAACGCACCAGGTGCAGGGTCAGCCACATTCTAAAATGCCCTCCCTACATTGAATAGCAGTTCTTATGTATTATTCTAGCAAATATTAACATATCTTAAAATGCTCTATCACTCATGTACAAATATATCCTGTCTTCAAGAGAATTAATCCCTAGGAAGAAGAAACTATACGTCTTATATTTTTGTTATGACATGACATCTAGCATAGTGCTTAATATGTACTAAGTAGTATAAATGTGTGCTCCTTACTATGGATGGGTGTACTCTATCTTTTTAAAGCTGACTATACTCCATGTAGATTTGCATCCATCATAAGCCTCTTGAGGGAAGTATAAAATAGGCCTCAAAAACACTCCAGGGTATATAGTTTAAGCAAACTTAAAACCGGGAATAATTTGATTTTAAAACAAAAGAAACAGAAAAAGGACAGATTTGGATGGAGTTGCCCACTTGAATGGATATCTGATACCGCATTTCCTCTTCCTGTCTGAGTATTATGGATCTGTATAATGTTCTTACGGGTAAAGCTTAAATTGGCACCTAAGTAATGCCAAAAACCCTCGTCAAAAGCAGGAAGAGATGATGAAACACATAGATAACTTGTGACACAGTGTGTTCCTAGTGTTTGGCAGCATCCTAATGATGGAGCAAAGCTTTCATTCTTCATTTAGCTATTTTGGTACTGTGTAGAGGCAGTCCAATAACTGGAACAGTAGGAAAATTGCCACAGTAGTGCTGGATTTTATTGGCTTACCAATGAGGGGAAACTCATATTTTGCTTGCCAGAAAAATAACTGGATTTAGCTGGTGCTATTAGTCTCACGCTTTTTAGGAGCACTTAATTTAAAACAAAATTGTGGGCTTAACTCCCACCTCTGTGTTTCAAGACTGCTGTAGTAAGCAGCTAGTCAAAGTGCTCTTTATCCAACCGAGTGGGTAAGTTTCTTGTTCAAGCTCCATCTACAACAAAAAGATTTTCATTTGGTGAGTGGCAATCCTTAATTTAGCACAAGCAAACCTGTCAAGACTCGGTCAGCCTTACAGCACAGGATGTCTGAGAGGAAGGTCTCACCTGACAAAGTAATCACACTGCAAATACAACTCACAACTCACACTAGCCGCCAAGATCAGACAGCACCCACTTTCTCTACCTGGCCTGTAGTGGAATCCCCGGAACAACACTGGAGATTGTGAACCGAGATTTGGAGCACCTATCTCACGCCTGCACTTGTGACATTAATTCAACACCAACATGGCAAGGGTGTTATGGCTGATCCTCTCCATACTCAAAGGATCTTAGAAGTTGAAGTCATATTTCAATGAATACAAACATTCAATGCTGTGGACAATCATGTCCTTTAGAGTGCTGGTTTTCCTAGATGAGTGTGTTTGGGAAAAACAAAAGAAAAATAAAGATGTAAAACAACACCAACAAATGCTTTTCTTTTGTTTTCACAAACTAACCCCCTGATTTCCTTCACCTGTGTGAAACTGTAGCTTTGAAGAACTATGCGAGAGAATGTGCTACATTGTTTTTTGCCCATATCCAATGGTTTTCTTAATAATATCATGCCAGCAATAGAGAAATGTCACACTTGGTGCTGCACGAGGGTGGGATAGCTGGTGCCTTCCACGGACCCACTGTACACTCACTTTAATAGAGTTGATAATGAAGGAATTAAGACACATGAAATCTTAACAACCTTTACTGAAGTGTTTCTTATTTCTAAGCAGTAAGACGATGTCACATTACCACTCCTATTTTAACCACTCTTACAAAAGGGGAAAGGGAGATTTGGCCTATGAATCACATATCAGAATGAAGGGCTTGGGTGGAGACTCTTGTGGCTGTCATTTATGTGAATGTTGTGATCCTTATTTCTTTGCACACTGTACAACGGCTGAAAATGCATAGCAGAGGTTTATATAAATTAAAGAAAGGTATTGACTGAAAGAACGGGATTGTCTTAGCAAGGCTTAGTAACATCTTAGGTATTTTAATTTCCCAGTGTTTACATAGACACTGGGTGATTACAGGATGGGAGTCAGTCCCTTCCCTTTCTTGATGGTAAAGACCCCTCCTGTTTTTACAAGGTTCCACCTAATAAAAACAAGGGAAACGAATTTACATGTAATGAATGGTTATGACAAACCACTTCGGAGAGTTACTATATCATTTAAAAGAAAAATCATTAGGGAACAGATGATAAGATATTTTCTAAATGAGTAAAACAAACTTAGAAATAGTCATTGTTTCCCAGACAGTGAACAAAACTAGTAATGCAGTCTGACCACAGGTTCTTTTCCCCATACTCCAAGTTTGGCAGCTCTGTCTCAAAAGAAATGGTAAAATTAAAAGGGTGGGTGATGCAATTCAATGTAAAAGCCTTGGGTTCAATCCACAGTACTGCCAAAAACATAAACTAAACCAGGAGGAAAAAAAAGACTGAATGACTGGATTGTAACTTCTAACTTTTACTTTAATGACTAGAGCATATAATTAGCACAAAATTTCTTTTTGTTTGTTTAATTTTTGTTTTATTGAAGTACAAATATCAACGAGATAGTTTTAAGATACCTTGACAAGATAGATTTGATAAATTAATACATTGCAAACTGTTTTCATAATGTTTTGGTATCATAGAAGGTGCATACATGATTTCTGACTATCACCAATAAAGGTTATTAGAAATTTTGAGTCTGAAAAATCACAATTAGTGGCAGAACTCTTTTTTTTTAAGTTAATTTTATAGATGTTCTATCTCTGTTCAGCCTATTTTCCAGCGCCAGTTAAAAACTACATGCTATCCTTGGGTAATGTTTTTCACCTTTTTGTTGTTTTTTTCTTTCTTTCTTTCTTTCTTTCTTTCTTTCTTTCTTTCTTTCTTTCTTTCTTTCTTTCTTTCTCTCTCTCTCTCTTTCTTTATGGTGGAATTGGGGATTAAACTCAGGCCCTTGCACTTGCTAGGGAAGTGCTTATTCCACCGAGCCATCTCCCTGGCCCCTTGTTTTGTTTTCTTATCAGTACAAAGTGGACAACAAGCATCTACCTCATAGAGGTGCTCCAAAACGACCTGCATAGAAATGATATATAAAAGAAATAATATATAAAAAAGTGGTTTTATAACATGAAACACTTATTCATATGTAGAACTGTATAAAAAATTCATTCCAAAATGAAAAGTTTCAATAGAGAATATTCAATATCATGTTTGCTTTATGAAAACTTTGGTTTGAAGCCCAGAGGGCAAATAAACTCTTAAGTCTGGATAAAGGAGAAAAAGGAAAAGAAAAAGCGGGGGTGGGTTAAGAGATGGAACTTCAATAGCTTAGAAACATTTCTTGCCATAACAAATATCCTGAAGTAAGACTAGTGTCCGTGACATAGAGCATCTTTCGCTTTTTTATTGAATTAAAGCCTGCTATGTTAGCCAGTCCAAGCCACACCATACCAGACCTCAACTGTCTAATGTTCCATCTGTGTTTAAAATAATCAACTGTAATGTGCATAGACAATTTACAAGTCTCAAAGATCATATTTGTACTGGGGTCTTCCAGCAAAAAGAAATCTAATGGAAGACCCCATTGGCAGAGCATCATTAATCAGACAGCAATGGCCAAGGAGCTGGGTGGCTGCTGATAGTTTTGGCCCATTGGACATGGCTTTGGCGGACTGCCAGCTTGTGTGTAAAATTTTGAAATGTTTCAAACAATACAGTCTTTACAATGTTATAAAATACTGGGGTGGTTAGGGTGGGCTGCAGACTGGCTTAAGGCCAATAAAACCTCAGGATTCCAGTCAGCTGTAACCTGGAGTTTAATGTTGTCTGGGGTGTTCAAGGTCATCTCTTCTCCCTGTCCTGCAGGTCGACCCAGTCTTTATTAAGCTACTGCAGGGAGCTACTGATTTCCAATCAGCCCTGTTCAAAAACTCTCAGTCAATTTGCTTTGTCTTCAACACACACACACACACACACACACACACACACACACACACACATGCACACATGCACACACACACAGAGTTAAACTTAAAAGTTTTACTCAAGAGGGCTTTTAAAAATTTAAGGATTTTTTTCTCCCTTAATTAAATAGAACAGGCTTGCAGCTGATACTTTGCTAAATTTAAAGAATGGAAAAAGAAATCACCTTTAACTCCATTAACCAAAGGCAGTGTGTATTTTACATAGCTACGATTATACAGAATGTAAACTTTGTAGTAGCTTCCTCTCGGATTTTATATTAAAATCCTATTTTTTGTGGATAAAACTTTTTGTAAGCATGATATTAATGGAAGGATAATATAATATTGTTTGGCCAACCCTTGTATTTTCATTGTTTATACAAAATGTTTTCTGTCGCAGAGAGGCAGCTATGTTAAATTGCATTACTCTACTTGTGATAGAAAGCTTTGCTGTATTTGTTAATATTTCCTAAATGTAAATGTGTAGAAGGTGAAGAGTTAAAGGAGATATGTTTTTCTGAAATCTGAAAAATTGTTACCAAGTGGCTTCCTAAAAGATGTTTTTCTTCAAGTGGCAACTAGTTAGTATAGTAGGAGGGAATCCATTCCTCACCAACAATAGATAAACCCAAACATTCTTTTAAAGGAAATGTAAAAATGTTAGCATTAAGATTTGTTCTATTGCACAAATTGATGTCACTGGTAGGCCCAAGGACACCCTGGGCAATGTGGCATTGCATAGATATTCCTTTTTTAAAAAATCATTTCATTTTTGATACAGGGTCTTACTACACAGCTTGGACTCATAATGATCATCCTGTCTCAGCCTCCCCATTGCTGGGATTACAGACTTGTGCCACCATGCTTAGTTCTAGGGCCAGACTGTGAGTCTGGGATTCTTGGGCCTGTACTGCATGTGTTATGAAAGAACAGCCTCAGGAAATTGTACTTGTCAGGCAGGTACTTCTGCCACTTTGCTATCTTCCCAGTCCCAAGGATATTCTTTATACATACTTTGTTTCTGGTTTATTCTCCATGAGAGGGTAACTTTTCCAACCACAATGGAATTTTTTTTAATGTATTTTGTACAGGCTCTTATTATGCAGCTTGGACTCATAGTGATCCACCTGTTTTCAGCCTCCCTAGCACTGGGATTAGAGGCATGTGTCACCACGCCCAGACTCAGTGGCTGGATCAGTGCTCCTGAGGGTGGAGTCAGTGTGACATGTGGTTTCAGGGATCTAAGCCTGGTCCCTGCACTTGCTTAAGCAGCACTTAGTCCACTGAGCTATCTCACCAGCCCTGGAACTTAATTTTGATATGATCCTTTAGTAAAGGTGGAAACATCTACATGTAATTTCAGATGTCCCACAAAGATGACTCCTCCTTGGTGCAGTTTCCCAAGGTATTGAGTCAAGCAACCTGCCACTCACCAAGTCTTTGGTGGGAAAGTATTGGTAAATGGCGGACATTGAAATGCAGAATTCATGAAAATATATGAAGAGGGATTAGGAGATTAAGGGTGCTTGCATACTGAAAATGTCTGAAGAAGCTACAAAGCAGAAGCAGCACTGGACGCCAAGTGAGGGGATGGGGCTAGTGATTACTAGGACTATATTACACTGTGCAGGGAATATTCTGTAATCATAAGAGAGGTCTAGGGTCAAAAAAAGATAAGCCAGTAGCAATCACAGAAAAAAAGAAAGAGAAAGCTGTCCCTGACTGTAAAGCAGGCTGAAAGAAGAATTTAGAACCAGAAAGAGACAATTTACTTATACAGATTAAAGAGGATACCAGCTTCAAGGAGTTTATTTGTGACTTCCAGTAAGTGAAACATATTATGAACACCAACCTACATAACTATGTAGTAAAAACTACAGTTGCCATACTACAATAATCATTGGACACATCCAAAATTCATAAATCCCTGTGATTTGTCTTTATGGACAGAAGGCATGGGAATGAAATTTATTACCAAAGTTATGGTTTTGCTACTTAAATAACTTAATGCCAACAAACATCTCCTGTCAATGAACATTAACTAGTTGTTGTCAAAGATGTCTGGCAATTCATATATTGACTTCCTTGGCCACAGTATTAGAGATTTAGCTTGGGAAGGTTTTTTTTTTTTTTTTTTTTTTTTTTTTTTTTTTTTTTTTTTTTTTTTTTTTTTTTTTTTTTTTTTTTTTTTTTTTTTTTTTTTTTTTTTTTTTTTTTTTTTTTTTTTTTTTTTTTTTTTTTTTTTTTTTTTTTTTTTTTTTTTTTTTTTTTTTTTTTTTTTTTTTTTTTGTCTTGGTAATCAAACTAAGGAACTTGTGCTTGCCACTGAGCTGCACTGCTTTCTCCTGGGAAGGTGATCTTTAAATGGGTATGTTCCCTGAAAACTGTATGTAAGTTATTGTATTTAATGTAATTTTCTTTGCATGCAGTGCCAGGGATTGAACTCAGGACCTTGTGCTTGCCAGGCAAGTCCTTATTCTACTGAGCAATCTTCTTTGCCCTAAGTTATTGTAGTTTAAAGCAGACTATTGTATATATTTCTGAGTTGAAATATTGTAAAACAATATTCATAGACACTCGTATATTTTGATGTTTATATATATTTAACCTATTTTGAGGAGCCCAAAAGTTTTGTTCAATTATTCACATTATAGACCATATGTGCATTACCAAGCCTACTAGGAACATATTTGGATTTATTTTCTTCTTCTTTCTCTGTTTTCAACCATGCCATACACCCATAAGATTTGCACAGCTAGCCAATAAATGTTAAGGTTATAAACATCTACCTATGGCTCCTTGATGTTGAGGAAAACATAATCTATAAAGAAAATAAAGATCCTTCATGTTTTCTGATTTCAAGAAAACTATAAATGTAGGAGATTTAGGTCATTTACAATCTTCCACTGGTTACACAGTTCAGTTCTTATATATATTCTTTAGATGAATTCTTGTCCTCTCTGTTCTTTTATGAGCTTATTGCATAAAAAATATCACTAAAATAATGCCCACCCTATGACAATAAGAGTGCTTAAAATAATGGATACATAGAAGGGGACATGGCAGATGTGAGATACTATAACTGCACTTATAAATAAGCTCACTTCCTGCACAATGGGCATAATACTATTTCTGCTTGGAATCTCCTTCCCACAGTCTCCTGAAGACAGATCTCTTCTCCTGGCAGATTCCCAGAATGCTCTGTAAAACTTTCTACCCACAATGCCTTTTTCTTCCATCTCCTTCAGTGGACTGTCGCCATTTGGACTATGTACATAATCCTAGTCCAACACAGAACTCGACCCACACAACGTCTTGACATCTGTGAGACTATGTAATTTCATGAGTTCAAATTTCAAGTTTCCTTCATTATCCAATGCCTTTGTATAAATCCAAGGGATCTTGTGTAAAATCAACAAACAATGAAATAGATACTTAGTTTATTAAGTATTCCTCAGTGGGTCTTCAAATTCTTGCTTTACTGAACTTAAAATTGTATCTGAAAGCATTTTTATACTTAGGAAAAAGTGATAGGAAGTGGGCGATAGCTGATGCGGATGGCAGTTGTGGGCTCTTGCCTCTTACTTGTTCATATCTGTCTTTAACATAAATTACACGTGTTCTTCATGACAGAGGTAAAAGCACTTCCTTTAACTCCACACTACTGTGCTGCCTTTTTCAGGACTCACTCTGCTTTTTAAACATCTTTAAAAACATTTCTACCATAATTAAGCAAAGCAGCAGATTGATGACTGATTGCAAAAGGGCTGTGTCAAAAATAAACAAGGGCTTTGAATCCAACAAGCTTTCCTTTCTCCGACCTCTGCTGTGTACATAAACACACCCCAAGTCCCCGAGTCCCCTCCCTCTGTCACACACATAAACTTATTCCTAATTAGGTGTGCCTCTATTTGCCTTTTTCTTCCCATTAAAATCATCTCCAGGGCTTAACCTTCCTCACTGCCCGCACAGACCAAACCATTTTTGCACTGCCAAGCCTTCACTTTTGGAGATTTTTTACATTTACAACAGAAACTCTGCTGAACAGCTCAGCCCAATGTCAGTCTTGATTCCTGGCCAGCAGGGCTTAGACAGCAGACATAAAAGCTGAATCTAGACTTCCATTCGGTTCCAGGGTTGCCAAGTCAGTTTTCTTGATACTGTACCTACAGTACATCCATCTCCCAGTGGCTCGGCTCACTTCATTAACTCTGTGACACTGGCCTCTGATGATATGAACTCAATTTTGCTAATATAAATGATACAGTACTATATAGAAATTTAAGAGTTTGTAACATTAGAAACCCCTTCAAGATTCCCATAACAGTTAAAGAACAGAGAACCAAAATTCCCAGAACCAATCTGCGCTCGGAAATAATTCCTTATATATAATCTTCAAGCTCTTTTCCCTCCTCCAGAACTCTGGTTCTGATTCCCATTTCTGTTGCAAATAGCTTTTAATGATAGAACAGGGAAATATATTGTGGTTTCACACTTTTAGGTATTTTATGGTCACTTATTCCTAACTAGGAGATAGAGACACATAGCAGAAAAGTTTTTTTTTTTTTAAATTTAAACCAGTTTAATGTATTTTGCTTTTTTATTATAAAGATACATTTAAAAACTAACACTGTTCACAGAGCGACTCATAGAAATGTATTTTCTTGTTGGTGAGGCTGATTTTGTATTGGTTATACAGGGGTGAATTTATAACTCTAATCAATCATTTGACTAATTTGGAAGATCCAATTTTCCATAATAAATCTACATTATGTACCTTGAAGGCATAGAAACTAGATGTACTATTATTCTTATGGAAGTTATGCATATTCATCCAACATCAGTTATGCTTCAGAGAATATAGCTCATGTTCAAAATCTAAACATGGGGTTTGGTCTTATTTCTCACAAGACTCAAATCATTTTCCCCCACACTTTTTCTTCTTTTGGAATTTTTATAGTATCCACTAGTAATAGTGTCACAGGTTAGGTAATGCAAACATAACACAAGCATGTAGGGTGTTCACGAGAAGTTCAGATGCCAGATTTTCTGGGTACACCTACAGGTTTTCCCATCCTCTGAGGCAGGATGTTGAAGTATTTATTTAACAGAACATGGTCTTTCATTCTTCTATGAAAAAGAAAGAAGGGAATCCATGCAATTCTATTATGTAGAGTTAAATAATATAGTTTACACAAACCTGTTACAAAGGTTTTTATTGCTGAGTAAATGAGAAGTCACTGAATCCGAACAATGAAAGCAATAGATATCCTTAAATAGTTTCAACAGTGCTGACCAAGATTCAACTTGATTTCTCCTTTACCTCACTATCTAAATTCAAAGCTTATTTCTTCATTGGGTTATGGATATGATATGGCCTTTGTTAGCGCTTTAAATAACACCATTGTGGGGAAACTAGAGAAATATGCAACAATAATTATTATTAATTTTGATCCAGGTTTTTAAATGATCCAGGTGTTCTTAGAGAAGTCACAACATCTTCATTTATGTAAATTCTGATTTTTACATCTGAATTTACTATCTCACCAAATCTTATACAACCAACTCCCAGCTCAAGTAATCTCTCTTTTCCTGAGGACAAAGCACTTCACATTTTCCATTGCATCTGCAATTGAAACACTGGACCTAGTTTTTCCAAAATGATTTGCTATTTCCACCCTTTGGAGAGCAAGCAGTCAACCTCGGCATCTTCCTCCAGAGCTTCTCCCCGTGGCCTTTGGAGACATGTTCTGTGGACACTTGTAGAGTGGAATTAAACTACAAATGTAAGCGTGGTTCATGCTTTTAACAGTATTGAATGGTGGCTGAGCTTAAAATATATATTACTTTGTTCTTATTTTCTGGGAACAAATGTTTCTCTTTTGCTAAGGATTTCAGGTTCCAGTTGTGGGATGCTGACGGTTGACCACTGCCACTGACTTCCAGGTACTTTCCTATACTATTTTACTTCACTGTTTATTTTATACTGAGACTCAAAGTAAATAAAAAGCCTGTAATGATGCTTAAGCAAAAGAAAATCACTATTCAATAAACTTAGCTTCTAAAGCAAAAATAGGAGAAAAGATTATAAGATATATGGTATAATTTGTATGTCTCACATCAACCATGACTTCATCATTGTTCCTTCTACATCAAATAGCTACAAGTACAAAATGCAATAACCACAAACACAGACTTGTGAAAACAAAGATTTCAACTAAGCAGGCAGATTTACTCAGATTACAGCATGACAGTTGAAGATTTAAGGGGACACACCCTGGAAATGAATGTAATAAAATCTTTTCTCTGATAGATTTTCCCCACTTCCACCCCCAAGATCAGTGAATAGTATTTACTCCCTATGTAGCTAAACAGGAAAGTTAAATGTAGGAGAAAATATCAATGACCAGTATTCTGCCTCTGGCAAACCTCTAATTCTATTTCCTGTTCGAAATATCATTTTATTTCCATTTTCCCTAAATGTAATATAGGAACTTTCCATAATAAACGGCTCTCTAATTTGCCACTTTTTTGATTGGCATTTTCAGATTTTTCAAGGAGTCTATCAGTCATTCCTTCACATGTTACAAAAATAAACAAAAAGCTGAACCATGTGCCATTGTTGGGAGGATTTTCTGAATTTGTCTCGAAGCCAACAGAATTTATTTGACTGTCTAGGGAGCACTGAGGCAGATCTCTTATTCTCAAACAGATACTGAAGTTGCTTGAACAAATGGTTCGTGTTAGCTGCAGAAAGACCCTGAATGGAAACCATGTGCCGCTGGCCCTTGTGGTTTCGCGCTGAACCACAAACAGAGCAAAGACCTGTCAGTCTCCAGGCCTGATTGCAGCTGCTGATGGGGCAGAGGGATACTGTCAGTGCCACCTCGCGTGTTGTCTTCATTGGGAGACCTGTGAGCTCCTGCAGAGCAGACCATGGTGGAAGGAGGAAGAAAGGATCTTAGGCTGCAGCAAAAGGAAGACGCATGGTTTTTCTCTGTGTCCTCCCATATATGGTAAGAATAGCAACACAAGGCCTTTCTTCCTTCCTTTCTTTCTTCCTTTCTCTCTCTCTTTCTTTTTTTTTTTTTTTTTTTTTAGGAGAACCGGGGATTAAACTCAGACCTTTGCGCTTACCAGGGAAGCCCTTATTCTACAGAGCCATCTCCCTTTCCCATATAAGGTCTTTCTGGGGTGGAGCAACGGCTGACAGAGGCTAAGTTACATAAAAGTCTGGCAGCTTCTCATGGTCATCATAAAGGTGAAGAAAAACATCCTAGAATTAGTAAGAGACACAAGACAGTTAAGGTTACTGGGCCAGAACAGCAAGAAAGAAAAATTTCGAAGTGGCACAATTTATCAAGCTCTAAAAGCAGTAAGAGTATGTTATAAAGGAGTATCAAGTGCTCTTTCATATCCACAGACAGGAAAATCACTCAGCTACATTCAAGGGAAGCATCCTCATTGTTCACAAGGATGCCTTAACAAATGGCATAAGGGTGGATTCTGAATTACCTGTAAATAACAGACACTAAAAGCACTTTCTGCTTCCTCCTCTGTACTTCTGTTACCAAACCTATCTACCTTAGGAGCATATATTTTAAGAATATAGTACTTTCGCTAGTTTGGAGATAGGAAAGAAATTATAATTTTTCTCAGAGTTAACACAAGACTTTCAGGAATTCTGTTATAGCTGATGTTGAAGGCAGAATCACAAATTCTGCTACCTTTGAAAGCATGCAGAGCCTGCAAGATAGTGGACTAAAGGGTTTGCTCAGGCAAGTTTAGGCAAATGCAAGGACCATGGTTCAATCCCTGGCATGACATGCCATGCCAGCCCCATCCCTAGGGCTGGCTGAGCTTGCCAGAGTCCAGGGTAGTGTTGGGTGACTGTAATCCCAGCACTGGGGAGGCTGAAAGCAGGAGGATCACCACAAGTCTAAGCTGCATGGTGAGATCCTGCAACAACTAAATACATTTAGAAGAAAAAGAAGGAGAAGGAGAAGGACAAGGAGATGACAAAGGAAAGCAAGCAGGCATGTAGTAGAAATCAAGCAGTAACACAGTGCCTCAGCTAGGCTTATTGATGGAAATTTAGGTTCAACTCTAATGGCAAAGGTTGGTAATGGAGGGGCTATGCCTGTGTGGGGTCAGGAGCATTCGGAAAACCTCTCAATTTTGCAATGATTCTAAAACTCCTTCAGAATGTAGTCTTTTGATAAAAGGCTGAATGTGTGGTTGTGATTCACAAAAAATTCAGATCAAGTATAACTTGCAGTAAAGGTTAGGTGGCACATGCTAAAAATCGTATATGGTACGTACACACATGGATATGGCAATGGGGCAAAAGGAGTTCCTGTGCATCTTACACATGAGCTCGCACACCTAGAATTAAGACAACACCTTTATGACATGGAGATCGACAGTGCAGAAGGGATAATCTAAAATGAATCGAACATTTTACCCATTTCCCCCCTAAGGATTTCATTAGGCCAAAGCAATATAAGTCTCATTCTGTCTTAGCAGAAGTATCTGAGGATACTCCCAAGTCACTGTTCATCTGCCTGCAGTTTACTCAAGTAGCATAGGCACAGAGATAAAGACTTTTCCATCAAAGATATTAATGGAGGGTAGTGGTGATAGATCAGTGGTCTAAGTGCCTGCGTGGCAAGCTCAAGGGCCAGAATTTGATTCCTGGTACTGCATGCCATGCCCCACTCTGGAACCTTGGGCGTGCCATGTGAGCCACCAAAACTGGGTGTGGTGCATGCCTGTATTCCCAACACTGGGAAGGCTGAGACAGGAAGATCACTAGGAGACCCTGTACCAAATAAATAAATAAATAAATAAATAAATAAATAAATAAATAAATAAATTTTAAAAACTTTTAAAAAGACAGTAGAAAATTATTTGACTGCTCACCAGGCCCAAAGGGAGGCCAGTTCGACCCAACAAAAGTCCATATAGGCTTTGTTCAGCTTCATTGCAAGGTGGGTAGGTGGGTAAAGCAGTGAGAACAATCGAGAGGGACCCACACACGCTTGCAAGTGGCCCCTTGTCGCCTTGTCCAGGTGTGTCTACCAGGGGCACGGGGCGCCAGCTGGTCTGCTACGACATCAGTTAACAGTGACAGTGGCCAGCAGAATCCAGGGCCCGATACCCATTTCCCAGGCTGGTGGAGAATGAAGGACTACATTCCAAAGACAGTCTGACAGCCGGAACAGAAGAACCCAACAAGCATGGACTTTGACTTCAGTACTGCTGCTTCTCTGATTCAGTGGAGATGTAGAAGCGGCTTGGCCTGCAGCAGATCCCATGACTGGTGGCCTGGCCTCCTGGCCCCTGCTGCATCTTCCCACTGTCAGTTAAGGACCACTAGATGCTAAAATGTGGCTGTAAATGAAATAAAGGCAATTCGTGGTGTTCTGGGAAAAAAAAATCATGTAAAGCCATGTTTTCTAGAAAAAGTGTTCTTTGAAAATATAACCCAAGAAAGCATCCTACTTTGAAGCTATTTCTAGTACCACATTTTGATCAGAGATTCTCAAATTATTCTGTAAGTAGAATCAATAGAAAGAGTTTAAAAACATAATTTGATACCTTGAGTCCATCACAGGGAAATGTTAATTTTTCAGCAGAACTAACATATCAGTATACATATTTCTTCTTGGAGTAAAACTGCTTAAATTTCAACATTAGGTTGTGTTTTTAACTTGAAAAGAATAGAAGATCACTTAATAATTCAGGCATGCTGTCCCTCACCTACAGCTGCAGGTAAGATACGACAACCTACATTGCCATCAGATGAGCTGTTGCACCCTATTTGTACTCTGATCAGTGAGATGAACTAAATTTCATCTTCTTCATTGTAAGAAATAAATGAACATATAACCTTCTAATCATCCAATGAACTTAATGTGGGAAGCCACTCTTGCAAATCACATTCCAAGCATAAGGTTGGCTTATTCACTTGAAAAGAGCTAAAATGTCAGAGTCCCAAAATGGAAACTACAACCCATAAGCTCCTGAAACTAATAAACTCAAAGATAAATTGGAGTCCATGTGTCAGTAAGTATTTATTCACCACCTACTATGTGTCAAGTCCATGTGGAATTTGTCAGCCTCTGTCGTAATGATGCAGAGACTTCTTGGCATGAGTAACCCATTCGCAGGCATACGTTGACTCTAAGATCTAATCATTGAAAATTTCTGTGTTTAAAAATGCTGTTATAATGCCAAGCAACTTGTAAGGTAAAAATTCTCAAATACCTCCATATGTTAGTATGTAGTCTGTGCTATAGTTCTTACTGTACCAAGTATGTCCATGATCAATTTAAATTGAATGCTACTGGTGTGGTACTTGATTTTACTTCCTGAAATGTGGATGTGCTTTTTCCTCTTTCAGTATTTTAAAAAGTAAGATGTGTCTTATAATTGAGAATGCATAGATTTGATTTATTCACTCTTCTTAAGTGCCTTTATATTTATGCTTGTATTTATATTTATATTTATGTTTGTGTTTATATTTATACGTGTATGTGTATGTATCTCTTTCCACCAACTTTGCATCTTAAGTTGACAAGTTGTCAATAGGTACTTCTTAACTAGTCCAATGCATATATAGACCTCATAAAGTAAAATAAGGTGAAGTCCAAGAAAACAGTTTTCTGTTCTCGCAAGCAGGAGCCTTCCAAAGATAATTGTGAAACATGACAGTTTGCCCTATTGGTTCCCAGCAGGTGGCATCTCACACTCCCAAGTTGCTCCTTGAAGACAGTAGGAAAGGAATGTCCCCGGATGAGTAAATAAAGGAGCTCAATATCATGAGGCTCCTCCATGAGCACCCTGGCCAGCACAGTCACCTAGGAGGGTTTTTATAACTGGCCTCAGCATGTGGTCACTAAGCCTGCCCACAAGCATTTGGTATTTTCAGCAGGACCAAAGCATAGTGCACATTTTCATGATAGTACTTCCTGTTTTAGAACAGTCTGCACAACATAATTGTAGAGTAAGGTGGGAATTATGAGTCTTAAACAAGTTCTGTAGGTGGGGATAACATGTGTATTAAAATAACCAAAACCATTGCCTTTATTTTTCCAAAGATAAGTCTCACACTACTGTGATTCACAGCACTCTGAAGTCATATCATTCTAGAAAAAAAAAAAAAATCTTGCAGTACTTCTGTACCATGTGCTCGAATAGTTAATTTGTCTTCCTTTGTTAGGGGTACTCTGACAGTAATATTTGGTCTTGGGACTGTAATAAAAAATAAAAGTTGCATTGTAGCTTATCATCTTTGTAGATTAGAAATCAATCACATCCTGTTTAACAGATACTTAAAGCAGGAGAAGCTATAGGTACAAATAGCTGAGCATGGGTTTTCTGAAACTGTATTTTATTGAACTCTGTGGAAACTTCACCCCCCATGATCATCAAATTATGAGTTTTCTCAGAGGTATAATTGCTCTGAGTTTTCAGTTGATGGTGCAAGTGAGCATAAGGGCCACCTAGGTTAATAAAAACCTCATTTGGTTCAGTCCTCAGTATTAAACATCATCAGCAGAGATCAGCAAAAGGGACGCAGCTGTGACTGACGATGAGTCTTTAGTTTGAGAGGCGGCAGATCAAATGGGGAGGAAAAAGCTCACACCTAAGAAGCATCTAATTAGTTTTTAGTGTAAGTGACATTATAAAAGGGTTGCATGGACCAAAACATTGAGGGGTTCAAAAAGCAGAAACAAAAGCAGTTAGCGTTAGAAACTATTACAGGCAGAAAGTAGTAAGAAAAAGACAAACAGGATTTTGATATTATAAGAGAAAGAACTAGTCAAACAAATTACCTCTTTAAAAGTAATAATAAAATTGCTTAACTGAATAAATGTGGAAGTTTAATTAAAAACCATAGCTGAATTATGTTGTCAGCAAATTGGTATTAAAAATACAACAAGGGGCAGGGGATATAGCTCAGTAGCATAAGTACCTGCCTGCCTGGCAAGCACAAGGCCTTGAATTCTATTCCCAGTACTGGAAAAACAAACAAACAAAAATATGATAGATTATCAATTTTAGAATGGATAATATATATAATATATTATATATATGAATATAATATATTATATATATATGATATAATATATATTAAGTGAGCTGAAAAGGGGACATTTCAGTTCCAAATGTAGTTGTGGAATTTCAAGAAAAGCAGAAGCCATAACTTGTAACTCATGTCTCCATGCAGAGTTAACAACTGAATATTCTGAAACGGTAAAAGTTCTGATAGTTGGGAAACAGGCATTGTGGGAATCACAGAGGTAAAAGAAACCTCTGTCAAGTCATCCTTACATAGACTTTCTATTCCTTTGAAATGCCGGCAGTGTTGTGGGGTAGATCTGGTGTGTCCCTCCAAAACCTCATTTCTTTGGATGGTAGGAGGATCATGAAGATGATACATTTCGTGTATTGATTGTGCTGCTAGGGGACGGGCCTTGGCCGGAAGCAAGTCCTGGGTCATGACTTGGAAGCGTGCACGCCCCTCCTCTTCCTCCCTTACCTCTGATTTCTGTCTGCCCATGGAGTAAGCTTTCACTCTCCCCTTCTCGCCTTTTCTGCGTGGAGCCGGCCAGCCAGGGTCTGTACCAATATTTGATCAGCCAGCCAAAATGAACCTCTCCTCCCTTTATGTTGTGGAAGTTGGGTGTGGTAGTTCAGTGATGAGAAAAGTGGCTGAGGTATGCAGCTTCAAATTCTGTAAACCCTCTATGATGCAAGCAACATATAATAGCTGACAGGAATATTTTCCATCACTGTATTCCTATTTTGTGAGTCTATGATATCTTGGGTGTTTTTATTTTTTTTATTTTTGGCCAGCATCCACCTATGAGAGAGAACGGGTTGTAATTGTCTTTGTGTGTCTGGATTATTTAATAGCAGTTGGAGGAAAGGAGGGATGGTGAAGGACACTGCATGATTGGTGCCCCGGCACAGTGAGATAAGTGTAATTAAAATCTAGTGCTCTGTAGCAGCGGGTGGCGAGAGTTCACAATACCCTATTACATATTTTAAAAACAGCTAGAAGAGAGGAGCTTGAAAGTTTCAAATTAAGTAAGGATAAGCACTAAGGACAAGGAATAATTAAGTATATGGATTCACTAAACATGTACAATTAGTGTATATTCACAGAAAATTAAATATATTTAATGAGGTAATTTTATCGTTGCATAATGTATTGAATTATCACACTGGATCTGAAAAATATTTACAATTAAATTTGCTATGGCAGTGACCATAGCAAATGCATAGGAAATGATGAGAAAGGTGAGATCCTGTAGCCTCAAAGCTCTAGGAGGTTTGGTCTATGATCCTACTACAACTTTCTATTTTTTTTTCCTTTGGACAGAGAAAATATGCTTTATTTTTTCATAGAGGAATTAATCTTGAGTGCACTAATGAGTTATGTGCCCCTGGGAATTCACCGTGAGTGCTGGAGTTGCACTCCATATTAACGGGTGATGCGACTCTCTGCACAAAGAAAGCCTGCAGACTGAGCTTTCTTCAAACATCTCCTACCTGAGACACAAGGATCTTATTCAGCACTTGGGTCCAGAAACAGCAAATTCAATCTATCTGGCAGGCCCGGGGCAAAGTAGAATGCCAGCTCCAGACCAGGATTCCAAACCATGAGCCCCTGGAAGTAAAGCTTGGTCTTGGAGACGTGCACCCACCTCCAGCCAAGGAAATCTCACCTGGTTTGTTGAACAGTTTTCTTTGCACAATGGATACAGATAACTATTGACATCACCCTTCTTTTAGTTTAAGACATATCAGACTGCAAGTTTAATGGAGAGGGCCATTGCAAAGAAAAATACCATGATTGCCTCTGGAATTTCAATCTTGGGAGTTTGTGTTTAGAGTATATTTTGTTTGTTTTTGCTACCGATTGCTGGCAAAATAGTGTTGGGCAATGTTTTGAGCTTTGAGAGTCTCAGGTGCTGTAGTCTCCTTCTGTTACAATGGGAAACTAGATACTGGAAGTGTGACTATGTTGCTATATCTATCTGTCTGTGTGTCTGTCTGTCCATCTGTCTGTCTGTCTGTCTTTCTGTCTGTCTAGGTTGGTAGGTAGGTAGTAAGTAGTTAGCTAGACTGGCAGGCAGGCAGATACACAGAGAGACACACAGACAGACTGAGGTAGAGATAGGAATAGAGACAGAGAGACATAGATACATACATAGACATAGACATAGAGACAGAGGTAGAAATAGAGACAGACACAAAGATAGAGGTAGAGACAGAGGTAGAGAAAGATAGGTGATAGAGAGAGGGACAAAGAAATACAGAGATATTAATCAGCAAATATGGTATATACCTAAAATATATTTTTTGGCATAAAATGCATATTATTATTATTAATCTTCGAAGTAGTTCTTCTTATGAAACACCTTTATTCCAACATTTTCACCAGTTCTACCAGAACTTTTCCATGAGTATCTTGAGTTACATTGTGTGGCTGCCTCAGTACTCTGAATCAATTGGTAATGTTTAACTTTGATGGTCAACTTGAAGTTGGAGAAGAACAAAAATCAGATGGTGCCAGATCCAGTGAATCGGATGCAGGAGGACACACCACAGGGCGTTTAATGAACCTGTCTTTCTGTTGGGTGGTGCTTGGTGGCAGCAATCAATGTGTGCTTTATCACACACTTGGTAAGGACAGTCATGAAGAAAGAATGAGAGAATGAATGTGTCTGAGGGAAGCAGAAGCACTGTGGGGGAGGTTATAAGCAATGTATCTTTGAAGGAGGTTAATGACATAGCATAATATGATTTTTATTTAAACACATGCCTTATTTCTTTTTTTTATGCTTCAATATTTATTTATTTATTTATTTATTTATTTATTTATTTGATACAAGGTCTCACTACACAACTTGGATTCATAGTGATCCTCCAGTGTCAGCCTCCCCAGGGCTAGGATTATAGTCGTGTGCCAACACTCCTGGTTCTGGGTCTGGCATGCCATGTGGTACTGGGGATCAAACCAAGTCCTTGCACTTGCCAGGCCAGTGCTTAGACTACTGAGCTATCTCCTCAGCCCATATACACCTATTACTTTTTCATTGCCCCTTCATAGATCTTCTAAACATCACTGAGTCAACTTCTGGGCACTTTAGAAATTCCCTGAAGATATTAGGAATAGGAGCAGCTAAGAGTAGAGCCACAGTTCCACCTGACAACCTTAGTGTCAAATTCCTCACTTTTCTATACCTCTTCAAAGTGACCTCAAACGAGACCCTTCAGCCCCTTGATTCATTCACATGTAAAGTATGTCAGAAGGAATTTTAGAAAGATGAAATTGTTTAATGAAGTTCACTTTTTATTTAAGGACTTGAAATTAAGTCCTAATCTATGCCAACGTTGATCTTGTTAAAAAAAAAAAGTTCCAGCCTCATTAGCCATGAGAGACTTTCATGTATTTCTTGTGGGTGCCATATGAGGTAGCTCTATTAATTTAAAGATACGCAGTTCAAACTTCCTGCACTGTTGAGAAAAAGAAACTCCACCTCAATAAAAAGACTGTATCTGCATGATTATGATAGCGGGGGAGCCATTGACGCCAACGATGATATCAATTGTTGGGTGTTTTGTCTGTGCTAAAAATCCTGTTGCGCTTTACAATATATTGCTTTAATTAATCAAACATTCTGAAAGTTGATCTTACGTATTGTTTTCTTTCCTCTTTAAGCTGCCTACTCTTAGCTACGGGAGCCAATCAAGGGTGTCATATGGATTCATTGTGTGTTTTCTCTTAGTCCTTAATGAATGACTTGGCTTCACCCCATTGGTGGCCACAAGTTACAACCAGTGTCAGTACTCATTAGTTTGCAGAGCTGCTTGCACAGAGGAAGAGCTAACAAAATTAAAACAGTAAGCATTTCACAATTAAAAAACAGGATAACTAATTATGTACTCATGGCTTCATTAGCTACCATAGGGAACCTTGCCAGACAGTGAGAAACTTCATAAGTAATCTTATATTTTGGCATTCTTCATTGCTTGTTTAAGGGCATAATGTTGCCTGAAAATAACAGATTATATTATCATTTAATAAATTCTAGCAAGTTGTGAGCTTCTCATCCAGTGATGGTTGTTTATTCCTATTACATTTTGATTATCTTTAAGAATACTAACAACTGTATTGATTGGGTATGTACTCTATGCTTGGCAACAGGCTCATACATGGGATCTCTGTGGGCCTCATGGAATCTCCATGTTATAAGGATTGAGATGATTTACACCATTTTATAGACTCCAACAACTGATATATGGCTATATAACTGAGACATGAGAGAGCTGGGGTTGAAACGCAGGTTGTGTTTGCCTCTCCAGGTTTTATTGACTCTTCAAACATAAGTTACTTTGTGTTATCATCCCTTGGAGTGTGTTTCTAGGCATTTAGTAGGTCACTGGTATTGGAGACTGATTCTATTTCCCTTTGCTGAAGCAAAAGAACTAGGATTTGAAGCCATTATTTCTGGCTTTACATCTAGGAGACCCTCTGAGTCTCATGTGCTTAGAGCTAGAGTTTTGAGAAGGTACTGGTACTCCTCAGTAGGTGGACCCATTGAGGAGTTCGTGGCTGATTGTGCTTTCAGGAAGTGGGAACTTGTTGAAAAGGGCATGTTATGTGGTGTGCCTTCACAGGATGAATCGCTCTCCACAGCTTTTCCCTTCACACCCCTGCCCCCAGCTGTCTTACATACCAAGCTTTCTTTCATGAGGCCTTTCCACTGCATGAAGTTTCTGACTAGGATTGAGCTGACTATGGACTGAATTCCCTGACGCAGTGAGCTAAGTTAAACCTCTTATTTTAGCTTGTGTGAATGGAGAAATAAATGATATGCAGTATGGGCAGGACTTTGGATTACACATCCAGGGTAGCATATGCTTCGTGGGCATGAACATGCTTTTTCTCTTTAAGTCCTGATCAGAGGCTCTTCAGCAGGCTTTGTGGCACTAGACTGCTGCTCTTCCTTTAACTGGAGAAAAAATTTTATCTGTTTTCTGTATTAGGGGTATTAACAAGAATAATTTAGCAAAGTAAAAGTCAGAGATTGCATAATTTTTGAGAAGGTTTAAAAGCTCTTGATATTAATGATAATATAATAGTAATTATATAGAGTTATCTCTATATTCTTTTCTTTTAAATGTATTTGGTACAGGGTCTCACTGCATAGATCAGACTCATAAAGATTCACCTGTTTTCAGCCTCCCCAAAGCTGAGATGACACGTGTGTGCCAGCACATCCAGACTTGGTGACCAACTCAGTGCACCCAGGGGCCAGGCCAGCATGATGCCAGGGATCAATCCCTGGTCCCTACACTTGCCTAAGCAAGTGCTTAGTCCACTGAGCTATCAAACCAGCCTTCATGATTATACTTTTGAGCATCTCTCATTCTGAAAAAGGTTTGCCTCTTGCTTTGATTCAACTTATCACACTTTTCTAATTACTTATAAATCTTCACAGAGGGAAGCCTAGAGCTGCTTTTCTTCCTAAGGCTTTTCACTTTTTTCATGTAATAAGTTTACCTACTATGATTCAGAATTTATATATTGAAACTTTCTGAATGTCTGAATAATTTTATTTTAAAAATACAACATGCTTCATACATAAAAATTTGGAATGTTATATGTCTTTAGCTCTAAGTCTACATACTCGTCAAACAAGAAAAACATATTGCATCGGTCAACTAGTATGAACCCTCAAGTTAAACCTGGAAGACATTGGTTTAGGAGCATTTTTATCACAGGTTTACAATGAGAAAATGATATATCCTGAAATTGCAGTCACTAGCAATTTCAAACATGTTTAGCAATGTGATATATTTTGTAGGTGATATTTTTATATAATGGACTACTATTCAGCTATAAAGAAGATAAACTTGAGGTTTTTATATATAAATGAATAAACTAGAGAACATACTTATGTGACATAAGTGACATGTCAAACACATATGTGTAAATCTTGTATTATCTTCCAAGTGTGAGAACCTTGACCCAAAATTTGCAATAGATATTGTGAAAGGGAAGAAATTTCTCAAAAAGGAAGAACAACTTGGATTTGAGAAAGGAGAAAAGAAAGAAGGGAAAAGGATGAGGAGGAGAAGCTGAAGGAGAAGGAGAAGGAGAAGAAGAAGAAGAAGAAGGAAGAAGAAGAGGAAGAGGTGGAGGATCAAGACGAAGAGGAAGGGGAAGGAGAGGGGGAGGGGAGGGGGAATGGGAGGAGAAGGTAATAATATATAATATATATAATGTTCTTATATATAATATATATTATATTATATATAAGAACATTATATATATATAAGAACATATATAAGAACATAAGATTGTCCTTCTCCTGACTTCTTTTAGTTCATTGAAAACAACCAGCTTGAGTTTATATTGCTTGATCAATCATGTGTGTCTATTCTCTTGGTTACTTCTCTCTCATTGCTGAGACAAAATGCCTAAAACTCAAAACCAAGGAAGAAATAGTTTATTGAGCTCACAGTTTGTGGAGGTTTCAGTCCATATTCAGCTGGCTCTAAGGCATAGTGGCTTGTGGCAGAAGGCAGCAATTCATGGAAGTAGAAGACAGCAAAACAGCAAAAGTGAATGGAGTAGCATTGAGAGCTAGCCTAGCCTCCCCCTCCCTTATACTGTATGCAAGCTGCCCGTGTTAGGGCAGGTGTAGCGCTTACACCCATAATCCCAACTTTGGACTAACAAAACTAGAAGCCCACCCTATGACTGCATGAGTCTTTGGGCAGACAACTACATAAAAACAATACACCTATATCTTTTAGCTTCAGCAACTACTGTGAAGAGAATATTATGCAATATATTAACAACTGTTAATCCCCTATTCCCTCATTTTAAATTTTTGTATGACTTTATTTTTTCCTCTTTACAATAAATAAAAACAAAGAAAATAAATGAGGAGTTCTATGCACCATCTATTTAAACTCAGAAACAATAGAGCAGCTTGAGGAATATTAACTAAGCATCTGAAGAGAGAATATTCTGAACTATAAGAGTAACAAAACAACAAGAAAGGTAAAATACTGTTGTCACACTTTCAAGACATAAGCAACACAATTTTTCAGTCATTCATTTTCTCTCTTTCTCTCTGTCAATGCAACAAAGACACGGAGCAACAAAGACTTGCCAGAGTTGCTTCTTTATAGCATGAAGCATTATAGCTTTGATGGACGTGGCCACCAAAATGAAATAATATGTATCCCCAAATTCAGCTGATTTCCTCAAAGGATTAAAACTATACACATTCACACACAAAAAAATCTATGTATACTTCTACAGCTGAGTGAATTATAATACATATTTATAACCAAGATGATGATCCCAATAAGAGAATTGTCTTATCTACTGGTGCGTCTACTATAGACAGCTAAATTATGTAGAAATAGGCACTAGGAGAGGGATAGGTCCTTGAGGAGTCAGTGCAAAAGATGACACATTATTACTGTGAAACTGTTGAAGGCCAGGCCCCAAGATAAAGATGGAATGGCCAGGGCTACATGCCTCCCTGAGAAATAAGCAGTGTATTATAATTGGTCTCATTTGGTCTAGCAATGTCTAGATAGACACCATTCACCCCGTTGGGTGACCAGGAACTCCTGACTCATCTCTTCCAAAATAAGGTCCTTGTTCTTTCCATGCACACTTGCTATGCAACTTGCTTCCCTGCTGGATCAACATCACCTAAGCGACTATGCTCATAATCTTATTGGGTGACCATACTTTTTTCCACTGTACCACCTCATGGTTCTGCATCCATCTTGTTATTTTGCTCTATGAAACTTCCTTGGAAAAGGAGGTCACTTGGCAACCCACTCAGGCCCGTTCCTATGTCTCAAGAGCTCTCTCCCTCCCTCAATAAAATTTCTTACTCTTAACCTTAATCATTTCTTAGATCATTCTTAGATTGTTTTTGGAGTGAAACAAGAACTTAGCATATCAAAAATCTAACAAGTTGGGAGTAATTGTATTTCCCTTCTATCATTTGGGGGTCCGATATCACATCCTTGGAGGTAAAACTTTAAGTCCCTCTTATTTGTGATCATGGGTCAGACACAGATGGAACAAGGAAAATAAATGAAATTGGAAGTAACAAAGAGAAACAAAAAGCAGGCTTCTGCAGTTCTTGATCACTGTTAGCATAGCAGAATCCACAATTAGAAAAGCAAATCTTGAGGGAATGTGATGGTCACGTGTCTGGCCTACACACCGAGTAATTTCCCGTGGAACGAAATAAGCGCAGGTTTATTTTGCTAAGAAATAATGTATTCCACTTGGCTGAACTGCCAGCAGAGGAATAGAAAAAACTACAGAATCCATGACCGCTCTGGGAATAAAACATTGGGGAACCTTTTCTATATGAAAAAGGAGGTCTGTGTCTCCTTTCCTTCACAAACTGTCTTGGAATGATATTGAGTATTCTCTTCGGTAGCCTCAAAAGTTACCTTTCTTTAAAAGCTCCCAGCCTCAGATCCACTGAAAAGTCGACATTACTAAAACAAACACCTGTGGACAAAACTTGTTTTAAGATTCATGGTGGGGAATGCGTGTGGATTCTAGATGATCAGTGGATAAAGGCTCAAAGGTTTTTTCCCACCTTCAGCACAAGTTCTCTAAATAGAGATCTTTAAGCATCCAAATGATGATTTGTTTATTTAACAGAAAGCCCTTTCTTTCTCTAAGAGACTCAAGTTAAAACATGGTCAGAGAGAAGCAAAGTAGCTAAGAGAGCAATTCAACTGGCTGGCAAGATAGTCTTCTAATGTGAAAGCTGGCTAATGACGCACTTCTGGGAGAATGCTACCTAAGTTATGTGGTGCAAAGAAAGAAAGACGCCCACATCAAAATCAGAAGTGGATCATAACAGCCAGAGAAATCAATAGCACTGAGTCCACCATTAACTGGGAGTAGAAAGGGCAGATTACAAAACCCGAGAAGAGATGGAATTCTTTCCTGCCTGTTCTATTCCAGTTTACCTCCCTGCCTTCTAATCTGCCTGCATCACCTTGTGACTCTGCAGTCTAGAGGGCCATAATCTGGCCAAAGATTTTCCAATGAATTTATATGACTTGTTCTATGGGGAGTGAATCATTGGCTTTGTGGCTTCACCTTTTGGAGAGTCTACCCTCTTTTGTCTGAGTTTCTGACTTAGAACACAGAGAAACACACTTGGGAGCACCAGGCACAGAGAAATGTTTGGAAATTTCTCCATGTTACTTACAAGGAGCAGCTCTGTCATGTTTTAGAAACAGGAAGGAACTTTAGGACAAGAACACTAAATTCGGATGTGCCTATCCAAAACGAGACTCTTAATTTGAAAGAGGGAATGGAGCAATGTCTCCACAAGATGAAGGTACAGATATTGTTTTCCATGAATTCTCAATACTCAGGTCCTTAATGGGTCCAGAGTGAAGACTACCGGGTTGGAACTGGGGCTAGTCCAGAACTCTGTTGATGCACTATATCTGAATCTATCTCTTCATGAATACCTTTGGGAGCCTCCATTAAACACTAGAGACCTTGGGCAGTGAAGAAAATGTGCTTCCAGAATAAAGAATAAGAGGGCTGGCCAAATAGCTAAGCTGACTAAAGCACCTGGTTAGGCAAAATGCAGCAGCTGGAGTGCAGGGCCGGTCCTGCCCCTGGGGAGCTCTGAGCCTGGATTGAAACTGGGCATGGTGGTACATGCCTATAATCCCAGCACTGGAGAGGCTGAAAACAGGAGGATTATTATGAGTCTGAACTATGTAGTGAGACCCTGTAGCTCCTGTAGACCCTGGAGTAAGTACATAAAAAATTGAGGAATAAGAGAGGCAGAAAAAGATGCTTAGGAAAAAGAGAGCTATGTTTTACTAATCAAAATAATGGGGAAAAGAAGATTACTAATTTTGACTGACTATTCCAGCATTCCTTGTATAGGTATATAAAATTTTAAATAAATATGTTCAATTCATATTTCAGGGGCAACAGTATTTCATATTTCAGTGTTTTCTTTAAAGATGTAATTGTAATCTGACCACAAAAGGAATTAAGCATAAATTGTGTTGTTGTTGTTTTTCTGTGCAACTCCAGAGTCTGGAGGTAGACAATAAATGAAACTTTGTGAAGGAGAATAATGAATGTATCATTTTTTGGGTGAAAACACTGACTTTAGTCTCATTAGCAACATGCAATAGCCCACAAAGATTACTATAGTCCTAATGTGACATACAGAATTAAATGAGTGGATTAATTTCTTTCTTTGGCATTAATAATTCTTCCTATTTGGTACAAGAGGGATTCTAGCACTGCCTCCTACCTCTGCGATGTCAGGCCCATGTCCTTAAATCTCTGCGATTATTCCAGTATTGGCTACAGGCATGTATGAGATGGATAGGCAGAAATAAGGGGCTCTTACAGCCACAAGTCTTTGGCCATGTGGAGTGCATGGTTAGATTTGTACAGATAGGGTCCTGGGTCACAGGTCATGGGAGGATCAAAATGCATTATCTTAAGGAGTAAGTACTATAGGCTGGGTCTTCCTTTATTTTTTAACTTAGTCCCAGAGTCAACCCTTTAACAAACAATCTGATCCTCACTGTCTGGGCCTTCCCTGTCATCCACAGCTACTCCTGCCTTTCTTCTTTCTCAGATTCTTGTTTACTGCTTCTAACAACAGAAGACCATGGAAGCTTCCATTCAAGACTCTTTGTAGAGATAGTCTCATGCTGAGGCTTCCCCGTACCAGGTAGCCCCTTGAGCCTTCTTAGAGTACAGATTGCATGTGAACTGTGAGTAACCTTTATTCCTTTAGTGTGGTAGCACTGTTGGAATCACAGCAGTGCTCCAACAGTATTACTTTTTAGTATGTAAGAGCAAAAGAGAATATGGGCAGTGAATATGTTCTAAAGTGTATATCTTAAATGCTTGAGAAAATTGTTATGTAAATTTTGTTACTATCACTATTATTTTAACTGTTATCTTCTGTAATTTCCCAGTTGGTAGATTTCTCTGAGATTTCACTGCAAAACTGAGCATATTCCCAAATTCCTGAAACTCAGAGGAATGAAAACATATTGGTTAGCAAATTTGCTTCTTAAAAATATTGAAGGGAAAATTACACAAAGGGATGGTTTGAGTTTGTTTTCTTCTTCAGTTGTGTTGCAAATAGTTCCCCCAATGAAACCTTGGAATTTCCTCTAGTCTGTTCCCTATTACCTCTGTGGGAAAATTGTGAAAAATCAATCTGTTTTTTGCATAACATCCCATTATTTGAGGAATGTCAAATGCAAACCCGAATGACCAATAATATCAATCTTTTCTCTCTCGTTTCCAAGTTTAATTTCAGCAGCAGTTATGCAAATGAAGGTGCAGGCAAAATATCATTGTACCCTCAGGCAATTGCAGATTTCAATTAGAATTTATATAAAGTAATCCCATACATTCTCTTTAGACTTGGATGTACTCTTAAGTCATAGCAGCTTCCTATGACTGAGGTACATCTTAGAAGTAAATGAAGATCAGAGTTTATGGCAAGTAGAGTCCCATATCTGTGCTGCAAATGACAACACAAATTAAACTAGTGCAAGCTAAGACTGAGGATTTGGAAGGATGGAAGGAAGGAAAAGAAGAAGGAACGAAGGAAGGGGGGAGGGATGGAGGGAGGGAAGGAGGGTAGGAGGGAGGGACGGACAGAGGAAAGGAGGGAAGGAGGAAGGGAGGGAGGGAATGAGGGAGGGAGAAAAGAAAGGGGAAAATAGTTCAAACAAATGTGAAGTCCTGTTCGAGTTATTCTTAGTACAATTCCACCAGGACTCAGATCTAGCACATCTTTTAGTGTCTTAAGGAAATTTTACTGACATATTCCATTTTGGGGAGAGACTTTCACCTCAAGTCTCTTGACAACAGGATTGTCAAGAAAATGCAATCTTGCTAATTTTATCATACTCATTACTCAATATATTTTCTTTATAAATGTATTTACTTTTTTTTTCCTGAGGAACCAGGGATTGAACTCAGGCCCTTGCACTATCTTCTTGGCCCCAAATGTATCTTCTATTTTTATAACAAAAAGAAATGCTGAAAATAAAAAGATAAACAGAAAGCAAAGGAAGGGAAGAAAGGAAACAGACCTCAATATATTTTCAAAGTATATTCATGGTTTGACTTTTTTTAGACTAAAAGCTGGTATTTTCAGCTAGTTATTTTGTTTGCTCAAAAATCTCTCTTCTCATTTTTTCATAGGAATCAATCAAGAAAATGTGTGTCATTAACTCTCTCCTTAGATGAATAGCCAAAAATTGGGGGGACAATAATCATCTTTCAAACTATATTCAATTCCTTTCATATAAGCTGGTTATGAGGAACAAGGCTTTATCTTTGGGAGGAATACAAAGATACTGGTGCTTGAATTCAGCAAAATAATCCAATATAATCCAGTAGTCCATAATAGTAGTAGGCTATCTGTAGAACTGACAGTGTCAGAAGTTGTCGATTTGACCTTAATTGACTTGATTGAGTTATTGACTTGAGCTTGATCCACTAGATTGACTTGAGCTTTTTACAGCTCTGCATATTAATATGATTTACTTTGTATATCTCCTTTTTATACTTTTCTGCTGAATGGTTAAGAACAAGATAAAGAAACACCTATATAATAAGAAACATAACTTTTGTATCTGCAAGGTCAGTCAAATCCCCTCAGGATTTACCCTAAAATCCTGTACCACAGACTGTAGATCCTTTGTCAGTGTCAGCCATGTGGATGAGTCACAGCCACTACTTGACCAATTTGCTCCCTGTGAAAGCCTGAGAGAATGTTTTCTTTCCTTGTGATTCTCCTTAGGTATATTACACATCATCGGTCTCTTTCCTCTGTGGCTCCATAACCTCCTTGTTGAATTCAAGTACTGACAGTATTTAAATGGCAATGGAATACCCATCTCCGACAAAACTAAACAAACAAAAAAGGTGATATAAATGAAGGACCTTTTTGTATCTGTATACACAAAATTTTTAGAATAGATATACAACTACTTTCTCTTAATTCAATAAGAAGAAAAATTTGCACTAATAATACTTGGGAAGGATATCATATCTGCATCTTGTACTATGAATAACTACTACAAAGACAACAATATGCAATGTATTAATTATTGAAGCTGCCCTACTAATCAATTTTGAAACTGTCTCATTGCTATTTCTTTCTCAATAAAACTAATAATAAAAAAAAATTGGCACTTGCTTTTAAAGGTTCTTTATTTTGCATACAATACCCCTCCTCCTCTTTCTTCCTTTGTTTCTTCTTCAAAACCAACTACTTTCATGTTCTTATGAGATAAAATATATGCAACTTTCTCTCACCATTGTACTTTAAATGATGATAATCATTTAGCTCTGAACTTGGGATTTTCACATGCTTATATACCTGGTGTTTCATAAGCTTCCTATGTACTTCGACAGGTGGACACACCTCCCCACTGTAGGCTCCACGTCTTTAGATGCTGGCAGTAACTCACCTCCCACAAGTGCATTTGTTCTGAGCATTAAAAGAGATAATGAACTTTTCAAGAACTTAGAGCGTTGCCCAAGGCAAGAACTCAATAAATGTTAGATAAATATATAGACTTGTGTAATTATGTTCTTCTAACACCTATTGGGTAGTATAGGATAATTACAAAAATGATTCTTTGATTTCCTTGTATTAAGTTTTTAAATTCCAAGATCAAGATAGTTATGGAATTGGTAGAAACTACTGAAAATGGAACTCAAAGTCCACTTATGGATAGTCAATGATTTTATATCATTCAGTTTTGTTTTGATTTTAATCACAAGAAGCAAAAACATCCCCTAGATGCCTATTGTGTATCCTTGGAGTCTATGCAAAGTAAAACGTCCTCTTCCTATGTATGTTCTGTTAAAAAAAAAAAAATTAAAACCTCTCTGAGTGTGTGACATTTTATTTTCATTAAAGACAATTTCCAGACAGCTTGTCTGACCAGGATCGAAGTATTAAAATACATTGAAGAAGTCATGACTGGACTTCCATAACTTCTAATTCAAGTAAAACCTGTGTTTGCCCTTTCAGCTATTTCACATCCTTTAATGTGAAGAAGAACAGTGACCTTTGCAGCTATGCCAAGGACAGTGATTTTGGTGGTTGATGAGAGGAATCTGAGACCTGCCATAAACCTCCACCACCATGTAGCTGTGGGAGGGCGGGAGGGTCCGCCCCCTCCCATGAAGCACAGAGGTTTTCTAAATAATCATCCTACCATCCACGACCTGCGCACAAAGGGAGCTTTTCTTCACCCAGTGTAAGGGAGTCACTGTTCTCGGGGTGAGTGTTGGACTAGATTAACTAGCAGGGTCCCCAAGTGCCAAACTATGCTGAAACATAATGAATGGGCAACAGGAAAAAGTTGGATTCTTCATTTCTATAAACACCATTTCTTTCTGGCATCCATTCTAGAAATTATGCTAAAGCATGAACCTCTCCATAACGGTGGAACTATGGAGCACAAATATAAGATGATCTGTGTACAGCTATGGACCTAGTTCCTTCTTCCTACACTTCTCTAGAACTTGATGTTTTAAACTGCTCATGTCTTCCCTGTTTTGGTGTTTTGTGTTACTTTCCTGTGTAAAACCTCCCTTTTCTCCCTTCTCCTCCAGCTCTTTCTTTCTCTTGTTTCTTTTTTTTTTTTTTCTTCACCCTGCTAGATCATGTAAAAGTCTAAAAAGCAAACAGAGGTAAAACACATTTGACTCTATTTTCAAGTAGGAAAGAGACGGGCCTAAAACAGGGAGACTCCCTTACAGCCAAGATGACTGACAAATTCTTGTGGCTTTCTCCAAAAGTCAAACCAAAATCTAACCAGCAGCCAGGCTTAGTTCTGGCAACCTTGCTTTGCCTGGAAATGAGTGCAATCATATCCTAATAGCTATTTGGATAATTGTTCATATGGGTGATCTGCCAACTAATGTTGGAAACAAGTCCTTTGTACAAATATAGCATGCAGTCTAATCTGGAATATATTAAAATGTGATTTCTACAGCTGCCTATTTCTACACTGAAATAACGAAACCATTTATCACATTTGTTTCTGAGAAAAAAATAATCTTTCAAATACCATGGCAGTACATAAATGTGTGAAAGTGTAGTTGCTATTTTAATATTTTAAATAAAAAAATTAATGTCAGAGCCTAATATTTATGTGAGTCCTGTTTTCTAAGTTATATGGGTGAAAAGAGGTTTTATTTTTCTAATGGATAGAAATTTTTGTGTATAAAACTTATCATTGATTCACGTTAACTCTTTGTATTTCAAATAAACAGAAGGTGAAAGACAATGACAGCTGGAATCATAAACTTGCTTCTCAACCTGGACCTGTGAGGCAGTCAAACCTAAAACTCCCAAATATTTCCTCACTTTCAGGTACAAGACGGGTGCTTAATTGCTGCCAGGGAAATCTTTAGTTCTTCCTATAAAGTTAAAGATAGAATAGAAAGTTTTTTTTTGTATAGTTTCATTAAAAAGAACCATGGCACAGAGAAGACTGTAGACCTTGCACTATGAAGACCTGCATTTGTATCACTCGTGGGGAATCCTGGATTAATTGTAGCCCTTTTCTGAACCTTCCTGAACTTCAGGGTCCTGTTGCTGCAATGATAAATCAGAAAACCAATTCAGCTCATTGTCAGGATGATGAAGCGAAGAGCAGAGACCAGAGAAAGCTGAAGAAAGTGCGTGGTGTGCAACAGTGGAGCTTTGTGCAAATGGAGCAGGGTGTGGACCTTCGAGCACAGGCAACGATGCCTTATCGCTTGGTCTCGGATACTCCAGGGTCTAGGTGGACTTGCTACACAGAGAGCGATATGTTACACAACCACTTTTGTGAGGCTCAGGGCTTTCATTTCTGAAGTGGGATAATGACACTATATATATATATATATATATATATATATATATATATATATATATGTAT
>PVKA01003733.1:0-33769 GCA_004027165.1 Ctenomys sociabilis | reverse complement strand
TAAGCACCTGCCTTGCAAGCATAAGGTCCTGAGTTCAAGCCCTAGTAAAACATTATATATGTCAAAAGGTTGATTTGGGGATTTAGTGGGTTAATGCGATAAAAATTTTGAGGGCCAGCCAAATAGCTCAGCAGATTAGACCAGAGGTTCATGCCCAGGCCTGCAATGTCAGTCCCACCTCCAGGGCATGCTAAAATAGAGATTGAGACTGGGTGTGGTTGCACCTGCCCGTAATCCCAGCTCTTGGGAAGCTATAAACAGGAGAACAAGCAGGAGAATCACTATGAGTCTGATCTAGTAGTGAGACCCAGAACACCTTGTAGACCCTTCTCTATAAAATAGGAAAAAAAAATTAAAAGCACTGTGCAGAAGGGCGGTTCAGTGAAACTACTGCCACCATTGCTTTTTGTCTATTTGAATAGAAAAATCAAGTTCCCAGAGGCAACCCTTGCTCCTTGTTCTGTCTGACTTTACTATTCTGGATTCCTTTTTATTTCCACTTATTTCATTTTTATCTCTCCAGAGCTAAAAGCTTGCATAGCTTATTCTAGGCTTTGATTTCTGTGGATCTTCCACATGTGTGACAACAAACAGACAAACAAAAAAATAAACTGGAAGGCCTTGCAAAACAGTCCTGAGGAGAAAATTACACTTATATTTCCCTTAAAAGATAATTAAACATGTTTCCATTTATCATTTTTAATAATATCGCTAAACTGAACTCACACTAAACTTAAAAAAAAATGGCTGATTAATGATGCATTGTATATTAGGCACAATGATCATGGAATGGGAACAATGTCTGTAGTTTTTAATTCAGAAGTGAAAATGCATAGGAACATTACAAATGAATATTAAAAGGAGGAAAGGATTATTTTCATCTCCTTATTGGAGTGACTGATACAGACAGATATTCCTAATAGCTGAGAACTAGTGTAAATGATCAACACCTTAGTAAAATGATGGATAAATAGACTGTGTTCAAGCTATGATTCTGAAAAAGAAGTCATAGAGTATCGCATATTATACAAAACTATAGGAAAGAACAAAAAGTTTGTGATCCCTCTTGAGAATCTTTGGGAAGTCAATCCAAAACTCATTCTTCTTGGTCTTCATCACCCTCAGAACTGATGGGAAATTCCACCAGACTTCCTAAGCGGCTACAGCAAAGGCTGCAGCCCACATGCCCCTGCCCCTCAGATCTCGTTACCTTTTTCCTTCCCTTCATGAACTCAAGTCCCTCTTTTAGTGAGTAACCCAGGTGGCTCCATCTCAGAGAATCCTGAGCCTGAGGAAGTAGTCACAATTTCAGTTCATTTCAGCTTTTGGTAATCAAAGGCTGTTAAAACCCCATGATGGAGTAAAGCAGATCAAATAACCTACAGAGAGAGTAAAGTACACTTCTGGGTATGACTGGGTGGGTCATAGAAGTGAGATCTTGCATACTGCTTATTGTTTGGTGGTTCCTTTCTGGCACTGTTTCCCAGCCTGGATCATGTCCTCCGTGATGTTGCTGCCTGGAGACAGCTGGAAATGGACTAAGCCCTCTTGAACCATGAGCCAAACAAACCTCTCTTCATTGCATTGTGTGTGTCAGTAGTCTGTCCAAGCAATAAAAGACTTGCCCAATACAGTGCTTTTCTTTTTCACACTAAATCTCACCTCCTGAACAACTTTAGATATCCTGCAGTTCCTTGTTATTTGCTCATCACTGATACAAATACTGACACCCACAGTTCAAAGGAGGAAAGTTTTACTTTAGCTATCAGTGTGTAGAATGCTCATAGTTGGCTGGCTCTGAGACCGAGCAGCATGGCCAAGGAGGCTTGCTCATGGCCTAGCTGGCAGACAGAAAGGGATCAAAGAAGGAAGAGGGATGGAGATGCCCTTCCAGGCCATGCCCACAGGGAAGAATGTCTTCTCATCCATCAGGTTGCTTTTCCCAATTGCACATCCATCTGCAAACATACCAGTGGACTAATACCCCCATGAGCATCGCAGCTCCATAATCCATGCCCCTCTTCAAATCCCCTCCTATGATGGCATGAACCATTGGAGGGACATTTACATACAAAATATGACATTCAGACCTAATACATCCTGGGAAGGATCCTGATGCATTGATCTTAGCGGTTACCTGATAATTGATTACTAAAGCAACAAACAAAGCAATGAATTGGAAACTGAGAAAATAAAGCTTAAAACTGTAAGTGAAGGGTAAAGACTTGTGTAAGAAAGAGCAGGATTGCAAGGGGGCTGTGAGTCCTTAGTAGCACATGTCAACATCTGCGCTGTGAAAATCATTCAGATACATTTGTCCTAGTGCAGTGCTCTGGGTTCTGCAAATGTGCAGTGCCAGCCATATTTCATCTCTGCACCTTCACACTTCCCACCGGCGTTAACCTCTTTTCCCCTTGATTTATGTCCCTTTTTATTGTTCTGCCTGGAGCCAAGCCAGACCCTAGGATCAGAGTTCCCAATCTCACCAATTCTTGAGTGAAGAGGTGGAAATCAGACGTGGGAGAAGGACCTGTGTTCATAACGCGGGAAAGGAAATGGCTGCGTGTCGCCATGGAAACACCCCTGCTTGCCAGTTGTTGCTGAATAAATGCACGTTGTGTTCTTCCCTCACAGACCACAATTTCAAGCAAACTTAGCAGCATTTCTCAGGGCCTCCAGACTGAGGAATTTTTCAAAATCTCACTTGCTTCTCTACTTTACCTGGTAGTCACATCGCTCAATAACAATCCCCTGTAGATGGTACCGCCGAATCACCAACAAGCTCACTTCTTCCTCTTTTTTTGTTTTTTGATTAAATATGAATATAATTTTATTTTATTTATTTATTTATTTTGTATTAATTTTATTGAGAAACAAACAGCAATGAGACAGTTTCAAAACTGATTAGTAGGGCAGTTTCAATAATCAATACTTTGCGTATTGTTGTCTTCTTAGTGGTTATTCATAGTACAAGATGCAGACATGATATCCTGTCCAAACACTATTAATACAAATTTTTCTTCTCATTGAATTAAGAGAAAGTAGCTGTATAGCTATACTAACAATTTTGTATATACAAATACAAAATGGTCCTTCATTTGTATCACCTATTTTTTATTTACTTTGTCATCCAGCCAAAAAGTATAAAAATGAAGTATAAAAAGTAAAGCCATATTATTATGGTGAGCTGTAAAAAGGCTCAAGTCAACAACTTCAGACATTGCCAGTCCTACAGATAACCCATTACTATTATGGGCTACTGGACTATTTTGGATTGTTTTGCTGAATTCATGTACTTACAATATTTCAATGGCAACGGAATACCCAACTCTGACAAAGCACACTTCTTAAAAACAGGAAAACACAGATTAGATCTGCTTCAGTTCTTAGTCAATCCCTTTATCATGATATAGAAAAAGTTCAAGCACAACAACATGAAGCAGACATTCTTCAGGGTTACTTCACCAAAGATACTGCCAGACAGAAAGGATTTTTGTTTCACAACCTTGCACAAATTCTCAAGAAAGTTTTTAAAAGATCATTTGTTTGTATTTAACCAATAGTTGTCCCCATTTCTTAGTTTTATTTATTCAGCAACAACTGACAATATCATATTAAGTGGTGAAGTGCCACATAGTTAGGTGAGGCTGATACAGAAAGTGCAACATCTAATTAAGTCCTGAATGGGGAAGGTAAATCAGGATAAGAAATGGAGCTCAAGTTGTAGAGTGTTTGCCTAGCATGGGTGATGCCAAGACTGTAAAGAAAAATTATTACATAATGAATTATCACACTCAGCAGTTCCTGGAACCTGTGGATCCTCTATATAATTGTGTTGTACTCAACACTGCAGAATATTTAAGACAGAAAGCTTTGGAGGGCCTTTGTCACTCTTAATGTTGTGATCTTGAATAAATGGCTTAAGTCTTACTTTTCTGACCTGTAAAATGGTAACACTAAGGCTCATTAAACCTAAAACAAACATATTAATATGCTGCGCTGTAAAAAGGCTTACGTCAACAACTTCTGACATTGCCAGTCCTACGGACAACCCACTACTATCTTACTTACTTAAATGTTACTTTGCTGATCTGTAGAACATTAATATGATCAATGCAAATTAACCATCTTATTAGTCAATAATATTTATTTTGATAAGTGAGCTTTAAAATTGATTCTGATAAACACTGAGGAATTTAGAACTACAATCTAGGGCTGTACTGTCTGGGGTGATAGAGACCAGGCACAGGGGCCCCCGAATATTTGTGCTCAACATATCAGTTAAAACCAATGATGAATAAACTACACTTAAGTTGTATTTTAGATTTTTTAATTTAGTTTCTAGCCCTTCATTAAATTAAGTGTGGGTGAAACAGCTGGATTATGTGAATATCTTTTTCAAAGTGCATTATAAGCACTCAAGCTACAGATCAAGTACTTTTAAAGAGATTTAACATCTGAGTTAAGATGTGATGTGAGTGGAAAGATTCAAAGCAAAAATTGCAACACATCTTGCCTAATTCTATGTCAATTGCATGTTGAAATTATAAAATTTAGGACAAAATAAAAGTGCATTATTGTGATCAGTTTCACTTGTTTCTTTTCATATTATGGATCCTAAAATTTTCCAAATTATGCATGTGACAGGCATGGCATCTCTGCTTGTCACTGCTGAGGTAGATGGTGCTGGAGGTTAAAGTTATGGTGAACAAATTCCACCTTCTGGCATTTTAATATTCCAAATCCCATGGTAGGTTAGAAATAGAAATCGTTGAGCCGGTGAAATAGCTTGGTGGTCTAAAGTGCTTGGTTAGGCAAGCAAGGGACCATGGTTCAATCCCCGGCACCACATGCTGTGCCAGCCCTACCTACCCCAGTGCAGGCTGAGTCAGCCACAAAAAAAGAAAAGAAAACAGAAATAGAAATAACTGACCTCTTGGACAAAGATTGAAGACAAAAGAGGAAAGCATGTAAACCAATGACAAATGGCATAACTCTTCATGTGTCCTAAGGATTGACTATGTTACATAGAACACTTAATTCTCAGTGTAGTATTTTAGAGATGTGATCCCTTGATAAGTGATTAGGTCATCAGGCCTCTACTCTCTTAAACAGGAAACAGGAGGTGGCTCCCCATGAAAAGCTCAATAGTTACTTAGGTAGTGGGATCTTCTAAAAGGATGAATCTGTGTGTATCTCTCTCTCTCTCTCTCTCTCTCTCTCTCTCTCTCTCTCTCTCTCTCATACACACACATACACACACACACACTTGACCTTCTGCCTTCTGTCATTTGGTGACTCAGCAAGAAGGTCCTAACCAGGCATTGTTGCTTGCTCTGGAAGTACCAGGGCCACAGAATTCCTAACTATATATCTTTTTATTTTATTTTATTGAGTAACAAATAGCAATGAGACAGTATCAAAACTGATTAATAGGACAAGTTCAAAAATTAATACATTGTACATTATTATTTTCTTAGTGCTTATCAATAGTACAAGAAGCAGACAGGATATCCTGTCAAAACACTATTAGTACAAATCTTTCCACTCATTGAATTAAGCAAAAGTAGCTGTATATCTATCCTAACTATTCTGTACATACAAGTACAAAATGGTCCTTCCTTTTTTGTTTAGTCCTGTCAGAGATGGGTATTTCATTGGCATCTAAATACTATAGGTACATTAATTCAGCAAAACACTTGAACACAGTCCAGCAGTTCACAATAATAGTGGGTTATCTGCAGAAGCAGTTGACTTGAGCCTTTTACAGCTCAGCATACTAATATGGCTTTAGTTTATATATCTCATTTTATACTTTTCTGCTGGATGGTTAAGACCAAGATTAAGTAAGACCTATATAATAAGAAATGTAACTTTTGTATCTGATAAGGTTAGTCACATACCCCCAGGATTTATCCTATAACCTTGTACTGTACTTTGTAGACCCTTTTTCAGGGTCAACCTTGTGGATGAGTCATGGTCATTGCTTGACCAATTTGCTCTCTGTGAAAGCCTGATAGAATGTTTTCTCTCCATGTGACTCTCCTTGGGCAATTCTAAGTCATTAATCACATTGCAACGTGGCCTCATAATCTCCTTGATCAGAAAATTTGGGATACAACTGTGAATTCCTAAATATAAATTTGTATTTTATCTATAAATTATCCAATCAGTAGTGCTCTAGTATGGCAACACTCGGTACTATGTCACAGAGTAGAAATGTAACTGAAAAGAGAACACATGCCATTCTGTTCTCTTAGGCAAACCTTGGGTAACCAACTTGTGAACTAGATTAGTAATCGGAATGAAGTGTCTTGCAGCAAGTAAAAGCAAATACAGACTTTAACCTCCACTTCTGCAACCACGTAGCCCTATCAAGACTCCCAGCATTCTCTAGTTCATTCATGGAGCTGTCTTCTTTAAGGGGAATTCAGTGCACATTGATGTAGATCACATTCTCTGTTTTGCTTTCCTATGAATCCTCCTCAAATCTTGGGAACAATATTCACCGACAGGGTGGCTTCCTATGATGAATAAATAGCATGGTGCCTATAAAAAGCTTTCAAAGGTACTTGGATAGAGTAGCGATTATATATTGGTTTTATAATTAAGGAATTCTTTAGGCATCAGTTGTATCAAGACAATCCAGTCGTGGGCTGACCAAATAGCTTAGCAGATTAAAGCACCTGCAAGCCAGCACAGGGTCAGGGGTTCAATCCTCAGGCCTGCTGTGCCACCTCCGACCCTGGGCTCACTGAGATGGTGACTGACAATGGGCATGGTGGCACTCACCTGTAATCCCTGCTCTTGGGAGGCTGTAAACAGGTGGATCACTACAAGCCTGATCTAGGAGTAAGACCTTGAATACCCTCTAGACCCTTCTCTAAAATACAGAAAAATAAAAAAAGACAATCCAGTCAGCGCAAACATACACATGTTAAGCTACATTTACAATGTACTTAGTCTGTAAACAGTTCTTTGAATGCATATATTCTCCAAGGTCCTGCTCTTAACACTCCCTCACAATTCCTGGTTCAGCAGCAGTGAGCTGTGACCCCCAGCTCCCCAAGTTGCTTTGATTGACTCAGTTTTCTCTTAGATTTTGTAATTATATATCATAGGAGTTGCCTTCTGCGTGCTCTTTGCTTATCTTGTGGCAACTTCAGGATCTCCTCAATGCTGCAAGTTCAAAAGTCTATTAGCACTCAGACAGAGCTGTGACGAAAACCTCTTTAAGAGTCTTCCTCTCTCAGCCAGCCAGGTACTGGTGAGTACAGAAGCATAATAAGAAAGCCAGTTAGGGTGATGGTTTGCTCTTATTAAACTCATGTAATTTGGAGGGCCTCATAACCACTTGACCAACAAAAGCCAAAGCTGATAAAGTTGAAGATAACCAAAACAATTGCCTTAATTGCCTTGACATTGAAAATTGACCTCTAAAGCTGTTTCCTCAACTGATGTTCATAAAAATGAAAGGTTCCTCAACCCAGCACATTAGAGTCAAGTGCAAGCAGTGCCAGATCCCAAGCAACACCTCTGTGCTTCTTCCTCGTTTCTCATCCCGTGACCCTGCATGTTGATCCACAGCTTCATGCCACTGCTCACTTTATGTTCACTGCTAACCTCAGGCTGGCTGATTCTGCTGGTCAGTGCCTGGTGATGCCATGCCATTGTATGATATGGACCAAGACCTACTGACCAGTAGGCTTTGCAGAGTCGTTTTCCCTCTTCATGCAATTTAAGATGTAACTTTCCTGATACAAAGGATTAAAACCAAAACTCAAGTCACTCAATTCTCAAACTAAATCTAGCCTATGGAAAACTAAAACAAGAGGACAGCATCAGCCAGGGAGATAGCTCAGTAGAATAAGTGCTTCCCTGGCAAGCACAAGGAGCTGTGTTCAATCCCTGGTTCCACCAAAAAAAAAAAAAAAAAAAAAAAAAAAAAAAAAAAAAAAGAAGAGGGCAGCATCCTTCTACATCCTAAGCTAAGGTACCAAACTCATTTACAAGCGAAATGCAGCACATGATCTGTCTTGTCTACAAGCTAAAAATAGCTTCTGCTTTATTTAAGGGTTACATTTTAATGCTTCCTGAAGAACCAATGTACCAATGTATTATTATTTATTTTCCCACTTTTACAGAAAATGTATGCCAATCCCTGCCTTAAACTATTAAATATACTCTTGATTTTGCTTTCTGCTTTGACTTATCTGCTTTTGTGAAAAATTCATTTGAAAATGAGACTTAATGTTTTCCATGTGAAAATTTTATTCTTCAAAATTTGGGGGAACAAAAATAGTTCATTTAAAAAAAATCTTATGTATATGGTATATTATTGGAAAATTCTATAACACTGAGAACTCTGATTTCAATGAATAAAACACCTTTGGGTACAAACCTATAAGAAGCCAGAAAAAATGTATTTTATATTATCTTACTCTACATAGCAATCTGCCTAAAACATTGGCATTTAATCAAGTTTTCTTATTAATTTATCTGTATTTTTATGTACTGTGTACACAAGCCTGGTTTGCATTTTAGTTTGTGGCTCATTTGATGAGGTTTATTCTTTTAACTATTTTTGGCAGTAGGAGCAATGCTCTTAAAATGGGTTTAACAGAGGTGAATTGGCCCTGGCTTCGAGATATAGGTGTTTGGAAGTTTGTAATGCACACAATGAAGCAAGAGCAAAAGACCCAATAACAAACAGCTGAGTGGATCAATAACCCCTGTGTTTTCAGTCTATGCTTATTTAAAGTGGTGCATGGAAAAAAGAGCTCTCTATTTATATCTGGAACTTAATGAAGTGAAATTATCACAGCCGACAGGCGCTGGTGTTGTAATTCAGAGACAGGACTTGGCTTAGAGGGATTTGCAGGTTGTTTTTATTCCAATTTTTAATTTTTTTTTTTTTTTAGTGAAACATAATACCTTCATGAGTTCCAATTTACATATTTGCTGCCCTGCTTTCTGATGTGATTCTAAAAGAAGCGGTGTTGGAGGCATGGAACAATTATTTGATTAAATAATTATTCACTGCCTTGTGCCCTGCTCTGTTCTAAGTAGATGGATCAGTGGTCAAAACACAGATAAATTTGTAACTCGAGAGCGAAGATGTCTGTACACATGCGAAGCTGCTTCCTCCCCCACGTGCTCCCATAGGTGTGTGCATGGGTGTGGGCCCATGTGCGTTTTTAACTTGATCAGCCCTGCAAAGCTTTGTTCACACTAGCTCTCCTTTCCTGTCTTGGGGGATTAATATTCTCTTAAATGAAGTGTTGTAAATTTCAATTTTATTTGTGGATAAATGGAATACCAAATGTTTATACATAAAATCATGTTAGAATTGTGCTCCATCACTGAAGGGTCAAGTTCCTGCATAAATAGATGTGTCAGAGACATTGTCTGCATTGTGTATAAAAGAACAAATCTCTACATATATAGATTTCCATCAGAATGCCATTTAAAATATCTGTCTTTTTCTGAATTCTCCAATGTTCTGTCTTTCAGGCTTATGAAGTAATTGCTAATAATCTCTCAGTTTCTTCTATATCCATTGTGCTTTTAGCTTTTTCTTTTCTTATTGCACTGATTTGTGTCTTTTTTTTTTTTCCTTTTTGATAAAGTTAGTTAAGGATTTGCCTATTTTGTGTTTATTCTTTCTTTCTTTTTTTTTTTGGAAGTCATGTATTTGGCACAGGGTCTCACTACTCATCTCAGACTCACAGTGATCCTCCTGTTTTCAGTCTCCTTAGCTCTGGGATTACAGGCCTGAACCACCATGCACAGATTCGATTGCCAGCAGGCCCGGCGTGGCATGCAGGACTGGGACTCGAACCTGGATCCCTATGCTTGCCAAAGCAGGCCTTTCGTCTTTTGAGCTGCTTGCCAGCCCTTGCTTATTCTTTCAAGGAACCAGATCTTTGATTCAGTGATTCTTGTATTGTTTTTTAAATATTCATTTCATTGGTTTCTCCTCTGGATGTTACAATTTCCTTTGTTGTAGAAGTTCTGAATTTGGGTTGTTCTCTTTTTTTTGAGGACCTTGAGTTGCATCATTGAGTTATATTTTTAAGTTTGTTCTGATTTTCTTCCTTTTTCCTTTGTACCAGGAATTGAGCTGAATGCCTTATGCTTTTTGATAGGGTCATTTGTAGTTATAAACTTTGCTCATAGGACTATGTTCATTTTGTCACATAAGTTGTGATACGTTGTGCTGGCATTATCTTTTAATTTTAGCAACTGTCTTATATCTTCTTTAATTTTTTTCTATGAAGAACAAGTTGATCAGGAGTGTACTTTTTAATTTCCATGTTTGTATAATTTATGTGGCTTCTCTTGTCATTGATGTATAATTTCATTACACTGTGATCTTATAAAATACATGGTAAAATTTCAATTATTTTGCACTTACTTTAGCATACTTAATTAGATGGTATATATTCCATTATGGAGAAAATTCAGGTGCTTCTGAAAAGAATATATGTTTTGAAACACTCTGCACATTCACTAAGTCCATTTTTTCAATGGTTTGGTTCAATTCAGGTATTTCTCTGTTGATTATTTGTTTAGTGTAACTACTTGTTATAATGGGGTATTGAGTTTGAGTTTCACCACTATATATATATATATATATATATATATATATATATATATATATATATATATATATAGTGCTTGTTAGGCACATATATAGTGGTGAAGCTGGGGAGATATACTGAGCTATATATATATATATATTGTGTGTGTGTGTGTGGTATCAGGAATTGAACTCAGAGTGCTTATTCTACTGAGCTATCTCCCCAGCTTCACTACTATATATGTAACCCTAAAATGCTTACCTTTGTAAGTGAGGACTTTCTTTTCTCTGATAGCTTCTAAGGCTGTCTTTGCATTTTCTATCTGTGTTTTAACAATCAGGTTTTGGGGTCAACTCGCTTCTCACCATGGTTACAGGGAATTCTGGGAGCCTCACTCACCTGCCTGTTGTATCTTTTCCTTATATATAGAAATTTTTCTGTTATGATTTCTGTAACAGAGTTCTTTTAATTCTGTGTTATCTCAGTTTAATTAGCCTTACTTTAGTCTATTTTCTCCTTGTGTCTTTGCTAAAAGGGGATTCTGAAAACACTATTGAGTTTAGATTGCTTTAGTCACTTACTAGTTCTTAGTCAAATTATATGTAAGATTTAAGGATACTTTTGCTATTCTCAGGGTGGTCATTTACATTAGACCATCAAGACAACAGCGATAAAGCAGGTAGCTGTTAGAATTATATTAATTGAAGTTATTTCTTAACTGCGTGTGGTTAACAAATTGTTTTACCTAACCATCCTCCTTGTACTATTTAAAAGAGTAATAAAAGCTGAAATATCTTCTGCACATATGGATTAGATGAGATTACCAATTCAGAACTGCTTAACACAATGACCAGTATATAATTTGTACCCAGGACAGTAATACTGTGGTGATCATTTTAGTTGTTGAGGCTGGGTATATATAGTGTACCCTGATATTCTTATTTTTTATTTTTTGCAGTACCAGGGATTGAATTTAGGACCCTGTGCTTGTTAGGCAAGCACTTATTCTACTGGACAATCTCCCCAGCCCCACCATGATATTTTTAGATGCCAATCACACGAAATTCCTTGAAAATGATCTATGCTTTGACTTGCAAGACAACTTCTCAGTATAACCTGATAATCTTTGTAGCAATTTTTCCTACAAACTTCTTTAAGAAACTTTCAGACATTTGATATGAGTTATATACTATTTTCTAAATTGCTTTTCCTGAATGCTGATTCAATTAAATCAAAAAAGTATTTCTTGATCTTTCCCTGTATGCCTAGAAGCATGGAAGGAGCCATGGGAGATATAAAAATATTTTTATAAGCTCTCTTTGCAGTTCAGAATAGCACAGTCTAGTTAGAAAGACAAAATGTGTTCATAAAGCAAAGAGATGTTAAAATAAAATAAACTCCCACAACTAGAATCTGGGCTCTAGCTAGTGCTACTGTGACATCCAAAGCAGGTGAACATTGGAATAGTTTGACCAGAGGGTAAGGTTTATGAAGCTATATCTGGGAACTGAAAGACGTTTCTAACTAAACTATAATATTCTTTTTCTTTCATGTATTTTGGTAGAGGGTCACACTTCGCAGCATGGACTCATAGTGATCCTCCTGTTTCCAGCCTCCCTGGCACTGGGGTTACAAATGTGTGCCACCATACCCACACTTGATCAACAGCTCCCTGTTTCCCAAGGGCAGGGACCAATGCAGCATGCAGGACCAGGGCTTGAACTGCATACACTATGCATTAAAAATGTCATTAGCAAGTCTGAAAAACAACAAGAAGAAAGAACTGACTCCTCATGACATCGAGAGATGGGCCAAAGGAAGATGTGATTTCCCTGACACAGAAACTACCACACAATCTAAGTAAAAATGACATATTTTTGAACTTCTGGAAAAAAAAATATATATATATATTAAATAATCCAGGTGAATGGAACTGAACTAGGTCTTCAAAAGCAGTATATAATTTAGGGTATCATTCATAGATCGTGAATGGTAATTAAGCTTTAAACTGATAAACTCTTTTCCTTCAAATTTCTATAGGAAAAAGAGTGTACAGAGGGACAAGTACTTACATCTAATGCAGGTTTTAGTTTATAATCTCTGGATAGATCAATAAATAGATCTCTTAGACATGATAAGGCATAGATCAATATTAGGTGGTTTTATCACTGCCAATAACGCAGAGTCTTCCCAACATGGGCTAAAATGGCTATGACATCACTTCGCAGTACAGTTTTAAAGACCACAGTCACATAGGCAGCCTGTTAGACTAAAATGTAACTATGACGTATGTCAGCATATATTCTTTTTTCCCCCAAAGAAATTCTTCTGAAGGTTTACATTTGAGCCAAGAGTTAAAGGAGAGAAAAAAAACTCACAGGAAAATGCAGGTAGGAGAGTGATAAGAAATTGAAAAAACATTTTTTTTTCTATTTCATTCTAACACCTCTTTGGCTTCTATGGGGATGCTTTTTGTTTTTCGAACTAAGCTATAATTTTCTTTTACGTATTTTGGTAGAGGATTGCACTATACAGCGCAGACTCGTAGTGATCCTCCTGTTTTCAGCCTCCCTGGCCCTGGGATTACAGATGTGTGCCACCATGCCCAGACTTGGTCGCCAGCCCCCTTCAACCCAGTGCAGCATGTGGGGGTGGGGCTCGAACCCTGGTCCGTGAGCTTGCCAAAGCAGCATTCAGTCCACTGAGCTGTCTCGCCAGCCCTTACCATATTCTTAACTACATATACTATGAAGTAAAAATGCCATCAGTAAGTCTAGGAAACAACAAAATGCAGTGTCTCCGATTATGTGGAGCAGGCAGAAGAGTTGCAGGAGATGCACAGGAAGAAGGCCCCTTTGGAACTGCTCACGCATGCATAACCTTTGCTCCTATGTCTGGTTGTGCACCATTTCCATGCCCTGCTTCCTGGTCCTCATCTGCAGCATCTCTTCTTCACTACACCCCTCCATTGCAATGCAGAAACACTAATGCAGAAGCATTGTGGCTTTGGAATCAGTCATGATGGGCTGAGTCCGCTGAATTTACATGTAAAATTGAACTTCTTCTCCTTTAAGATGTGCTTGTTGAGTACTGCGTTTATTGTTCCAATATGTGGACACCACTCAAGGAATAGGGAATTATGGGCCATTTGTTAAAGAAAGAAGTAGCTATGTAAATGAATTCAAAGTCCTCTCCCAGGGGAAATCTTTCATTCTTTTTCATTTTTTGGGCCATTCAATAAATGATAGAAATCAATACGGAATCATTGATATTTATTTTATGCTTCAGGTTGTAATCAAACACTCTGTTACTCATTTTGTTGCCCAAACCATCCAGCTTTGGCCATAAAGATTTCCTTGGCTGTTTCCTATTTTCACTTTACGAATTCCTCATTTTTAAAAAGATCTTTCTATCTTAATAATTGTAATATGCAATATGTTTAACAAATGTTCTATAAAATAAATTATATGATATAAAAATTAAATAAAAAATAAAAAGATCTTTCTGACTAAGTTATGATACCATGAGTGCTTTCACTCATCTTCCGTATGCCCTGTGCCTGCCTTAGAATCAGTCTTTTTCCAGTGAGAGCTGGTATCTGTCTTTGGTAGAATTAGAAGCTAACACCTGAGTATGCTATGTGGTTATTGATAATAGTGTCATGTTACTTATTCTTGTAACAATTTGTTGTATACTTGAGAAACAAAAGATCATAAATGTTTTCATTGCAAAAAAGAAAGTGGGTGAGGAGATAGATACACTGAACTTAATCATTTCACAATATATGTCTGTCTGAAAGCCTCAGTTTGAATTTTATATATATATATATATATATATATATATATATATATATATAATTTTAATTTATATAACCATATTATACACTTTAATTTAATACTATTAACTTATATAAATATATATATATATTTTTTTAATTTTCCAATTTATCAATTACATATTTAAAAAGATGTAAAGATGTAAGGGGGATATAAGGCATTCAGCAATTGCATATATATGCATATATGTCATGTATTACATATATGATGGTGGAGAAAGTACCTGGCCATAAAAAGACAGTGTAAATGGGAGATCAGCCTGTAAGAATCAATGAAGGGTAAAATCAAGTGAGAAAGGAAACTTTTCTCCATCTTAGCTGAATATATTTTTCTGGCATTCAAGTATTTTTACTATATTGCTTTACCTTCTAGAAGCGTAACTATATTATCCCCCAGTACACACTCTCCTCTAAAGCATGACCCATATCTAACTAATAAATTAAACCATTACATTTCTCCACTTTGTTTTTAATGCATCCTGGAATCCCTATGCTGATAGTGTAGTCCAACGAAAAGCAACAACTTGGATTGAATTACAAGTAGTGATGAATTTTGGTTTGTTTGTCCTGAATATTATATAGGATGTAATTGAACTACTGAAACTATTTGGGTTTTTCTTAAATCAGAAATTCAAATGTCCTGACCATTCCGCATATTTCCTATGCGCTAAATCTGGCAACTCTTGGATAACACCACCTAGTTCTCCATATTTTACTTACCCAGTGCAACAGATTCTTCTAAATTGTTTAGGTTTAACTTACCATGAGATAACAATCATGTTTTGTACTTCATTTATTAAAGAAGGGTTTAGTAAAACACAGGCCCTAATGGTTATCATAGCATAACCAAACCCTGAAACCACCAGGTGTAAAACAATATCTCAAGCTGGTAGAGGGGAGTTTTTCAGGAATCAATGCACAACCCTCAGGTTTCCAGTAAAATTCAGTTACTATTTAGATTTGGAGTTGTAAGAAAACATAGTTAAACTATGTGTTGTTTTTCCTCCCCAGGGCTGTGTTTACAAACAGCAAGTATAAATACACTGCCTGATCACAGCTTTTAGCAGGACATTCTCATTCCTCAGGAAATTTAAAAGAGATGCCAGTCTATGCAATGTCCCCATAAGGTCATCTGGCCATTGCCTGTATGGGTAGCTTCAAGGCTAGTGCAGCCACCTGGGGCCATGCTACCGCCCTTCTCCTCAATGCTGGCAGGTAATGACCTGCAGAGATTTTCACTTGCCATGGTGGTACTACTGGCATCTAGTGGAGAGAGACGGCAAAAATACTGAAGCTCCCACTATCCACGATGGATAGCTAGGACATCCAGTGGGAGAAGACAACAGAACAACAATGAAATCAAAACTAAATAAAGCAAACAAAACTTCAGGCTCACCAAGAATATCAGTAGTACCACAGGGAAGCAATTACAGTAGATAGGTATGTGCATAAGAAGTAACTATTGTGTCTATGTGATCAGATTCCACGTGAGCTGACACAAGTATACAAAAGGTACTTGAAGATAATGAACACAGCATGAGAAAGTGCATCAAAGCAGAACATTTGATGAGTGAATTGTGCCTAGGGTCAAGGACCATGAAGTCACAGTTATGTTACAGACCTGTGGACAAGAAAGCAGAAGGTAACCTAAGCCAGAAATATGGCAAGCTTGGACTGTGAAGATGAGGAACTCCAAATTTGGAAGCATTGCAACTGAGAATGGTAAGGGTGAACCCTGGCAACAAAGACCAAATTACTAGGACTTATCTCACATAACAGAAAATTTCAAAATAACATTGATGACATTTTTACTTGAAGTCAGGCTTTCAGAAAAAAACAAACCATGGTAGTTAGGTCGCCTTGACTATAATTCTACATGAAATTATTTAGTTGTCTCAGTTATTTTTAATCTGTTATTTATTAGGTATAAAGTCTGGGTACAGAAAACAATATGCAATGTATTAATGATTGAATCTGTCCTACTACTTTGATTTGAAACTGTCCCATTGTTATTTGTGCTTCAATAAAATTATGGAAAAAAATAAAGTCTCAGTACAAAGATTTGATTCATAGTGATCTTCCTGTCTCAGCCTCTGCAGCACTGAGATTACAGGATTGTATCATCATGCCCAATTTTGGTGGTTGGCTTGGTGCGGGACTGACGTGACATACAGTACCTGGGATTGAACCTGAGTCCTTGCACTTTTCAGGCAGACTCTTAGACCACTGAGCTAGCTCCCTAGCCCTAGTTCCTGTTTATTTCAAATCTTGATGGCCTTCCTTCTCAGATACATGGCCTGTGTGAGGTGATATATATATTTATATATGGTACTAACATCACAACCTTGTTAATATGCATTTTATTTCTCCTATTCATCATGGGGTTGAGTCAAAGGAGCCTCGTTTTCATCTTAGGGTATACAGTTGAATTTTATATATTAAAGAAGACCAAAAAAAAAAAAAAAAGAACAAAAGAATAAAACGAATAAATTGAGAACTTGTTTTACATCCTGTGGTTCAGAGTTTGGAACCAACCTCAAACATTGTGTTATGAGGCGGTATTTTACCTTGGCATAACATGGCCTTCTGCTTAAAGGGGGAAGGGTAAAAAAGCTTATTAAAAAATCTCAAAATGCTTCTTCAACATCAAATAGCTCCTAGAAAAATATTTTGATGAGTTAAGTGTAAATGAATCAGAAACATATGGATTACATTTCCTTTAGATTACACATGGGCTTCAAAATTAAGAGGAAAAGGGCTCAGGGCAAAATGCATTTTGGATTTTATTGAACCCAAAATATTTGAGAAATAACTCAAGAACCGAAAATCCTGACAGGCCTCCCAATCCCTTGTGAAAAGCAAATTAGATTTCGAAATTTCTCTTGATTTAGTGATCTATGGTGTTAGAAGGAAAAGACTTCTTTTCTGTATTTGGTTTCTATTCTGGATATTTTCACTTACAACTTTGGCAAAACTCAAGAGTCTGTGTATGCTTGAGATGGGCTAAATGCCTGGAAGACGCAGGCTTTCTCTGCTGTGCTTGACGAGAGCATTTAATGTGTCTCATGCATATCACAGAATAATGGGATTAATAAAAGACCTTTATGATAGCTTTGTAGCACATGTTAGAGACAATATTTATAATCTTTAACTTTCTATTTTTATTTTTCATGGAAGGGTCTGCAGAATCCTCAGGGTCTCATTACTAGATCGAACTCGTAGTGAGTTACCTGTACACAGCCTCCCAAGAGCTGGGATTATAGGTGCACACAACCACATCCAGTCTCCATTGCCATCTCAGTGCACCCCAAGGGTAGGAGCAGCATGGAAGGTCTAGGGATTAAACTCCCAGCCCTTGTGCCTGCTTGCAGGTGCTTTAATCCACTGAGCAATTTGGCTGACCCTTGCACTTTTGGGTATAGCTTTTCAATCATTTTCCATGTTCTGATGAATTTTTTCCTCTGTATCCCATTGCACTTAGAATCAGATAGGTCTCTTCTCTAGTTTTTATGATTTAAAATGTAAAATATTTCATGCTTGTTTATTAAGTCACTTTTCTGCTGAGTTTTTAAAAAAAAATTTATGTATTTGGTACAGTGTCTTACTACACAGGTTGAGCTTGTGGTGATCCTCCTGTTTCAGCCTCCCCAGCAATTGGGCTACAGGCATGCACCACCACACCTGGTGTCTGTGGCTGGGTCGGTGTTCCCAGGGCATGGCCAGCATTGCATGCGGTGCCAGGGATTGAACGCAGGTCCCTGCACTTTCCAGCCAAGTGCTTGGACCCACTGATCTATCTGCCTAGCCCCTGCTGGTTTCAATGGTAAGACCACAGTGTCACTGGAGAAGGGTTTAATATCTTTATTTCCAGTTCCTTAAATCCATAACGTATATAAAGCTGGAATGATTGCTAAGCAAGAAGTTTCAGGGCAACTCCTCTAACCATTATCCTCTTCCATTTTGCTTTGCTAAGTTTCTTATTTTGGTTATAGTACTTGTGTTTTCATCATATTTCTTTGAACATATTAATTTTAACCCCTGATATAGTGGGGGTCATGGCATCCAGGAGGAAGAATAGAAAATGAACTGGAGCATCCATCTTTAAGGTACTTCCCATACACTCAAAATTCTTCAAGGCAAGGAAGCTGCATACATGTAGTCTTTACATGTACACAGTGCTGAAGAAGAAACTGTCAAAATAAAATCCACTGCCCAGTGTTATACTATGGACCTATAGTTGTTATTTCAATCCGATTTGACAAATTTTGTTTGAATTTATAATGAAGCGAGTGAGCAGTGAGCTTGCCCCACTTTGATTGTCGCCCACATTTTCATCCATCTTTCCTTTGGCAAACTTGCTCTGGCAACTCAAGGTCCAGCCCAAATGTCTCCATTGTGCAACTTCCCATTTCTCCCATGGATGAATGAAATCTTGTCTTGGAATTTTCGTCATACATTGAACATGTGGTTATTTATATCACTTTTAGCATTGTGTTCTAATTAATTTATTTATACTTCAGCGTCTCCTATGAACTGTTGACATTTCTAAGGAACAGAATTACATCCTGGTCTTATTTTTATTTCCAAGACAGTACTTTTTTTCTGTGGAACATGTAAGCACTTAAATGCTATTGAGTGACCAGAGCATGGAATAAAGGATGCTATTATTAATGAAGAAAAGGAAAAAAGGCAAAAATACACCATAGTCCTAATCACAGTAGCATTACACAAATGGCCTTAAAAATCGCATTTTAAATGGATTCTTTATACCCAGCCAAGAGCGAGTGGCTCATGTTTACTAAATTTGCTCACTAAGGACATGAGCAGTGCAAGTGAGTAGGACGGTGTGGCGCTGGTGTTTTGGCTCACAGACACTTGCACCCCTTCCTGCAGTCACTCGTTCATTCTCTTTCCTCCATGCTGCACCATACTTTCTTGAAGGCCTTGACTATGGTCTCCATTTCAGGCACCAGGAGAACACTAAGAAATTCTAAATGTGAGATACTTAAATTTTTAAATACATCCCAAGCATAATAGTCTGGTTTTATCAGATGGAGAATGTATCCTATGCTCCGAACCTTAGCGTGGATATCCGTAAATAAATTCTTCCCATCTGTAAACTAGAATTTTCAGTCATTATTCACAGTTGTTAAATATCCTCAGGTTTTTTAATATGATTTCCTTAGATTATGAACAGCATTACACTCTGGGTTATCTGGTAGGAGCCAGGGACATATTTATAAGGACACTTTTCTTCTTAGTTCAGAGATAAAAAAAAAAAATATGTGGGATGGAGTTTAAATATAGAATCAGTATTGCATGGATTCCCTGGCCTCCCAAATTCATACATAAAGATAATTAATAGGACTCAACTTCTACACTCACTAGTCAAGTTTCCTTACTCTTTGGGCTTTCTTGATTTTTATTTAAGCCTTATATTAGTTTTTTGTTTGATGGGGTCCCCCAGTAATTATGTTGGCTTCTAAGTCCTACTGTAAGTTGCGTCTGCGCCTCCCTGAACACACACAAAATTTAGTGCCACTGTAGCACTTCTAAAAACAAATAAAAGATTTGTGAACTAGTCACTAAGTATCCGACGCAATTAAACTGCATTTGTTTCTTTTCTGGCATTCCCGCACAATCGAGGCCTTGTAAGATGTAGGCACTCCTCAAATCAGACTGTTTTCTTTAGAGGAAAGTATGCCAAAATCCTCCCACCCTACATAGCTAGTCTCCACTAGCAGGAGGTGGACAGTTGCAACATACACACTACACACACACACACACACACACACACACACACACACACACACCCTCTCATAATATGCACTTAAAGACACAAACCCATAACTACAAAAATATTAATGTAGGAGTATAGGCATAAGACCTCCTAGATGTGAAGTGTTCCTGTATGCAGTCTCAATCAATTAGAACATTACTTGAGACAAACACAATTTCATGTGAAGGTGTATGCATAGGCAGTTAAAAGTAAAATAGGAGAAAATAAAATTGGAACCCTTTAGGGAAATTAAATTCTTCTTTAATTTTAGAAGACAAGTAAACCTACAGCTTTCTTTGAGGTGCCTAGATTTCAACAACTTTTAGGGGCTGATATCAGTCTGTCACACTGAGGGCATTTTTTTGAAAGAAAAGATATTTTAAAATGTAGCTAAGTAGAACTGACCACCATTAACTCTTTGACTGATTTAGCACCCTGTCTTGTGGGCTTGCATTCCCAGGCTCCCCACTGGTTTCCCTGAATCGCTTTTCCACCTTGGTGTGCAGGCTGGGTAGGGAGTCAGAGTCGTGCAACAGCCCTTGTTATAAAAATAATTTATCAAAGAAAAACTAAATAAAGTGTATGTGTGGTCTGAGAAGACCCAAGCCCTTGCAAAGACTTTGTTGTAGTGACTTATTCAGCAACTTATATCAGACAATTCTTTCAACTTGACATCAGGATTCTGTTTTCTTATGTGCATTACACAATTCAGATTAGTAAGACTGCTTTGAATCTGCTGTGCAAAGAAATAAAATGTTGTTACTTCCACAAATCCTACATGTAGTAAGGATTAACCAATATGTTCTATAATTTGTTCATCTAAACTTACACCATGAAAATTTTCAGGCTTAACCTAAGGATGAGAATCTTCAGGATCAGCTTGCATTAGTAACTCTCTTCTAGTATGAATCTGAATTTGTATGGGAACCTATTTTTTTTCTGGCTCCAAAATCCAGCAGTGTCAATATCCTCTGCTGCTTTAGTCTGCAACGTTCTCCTTTCTCCATGTGTCACTGTTATAACTCTTGCCCCATTATTTTATAGGGAGATGAAGAAAGAAGAGAAATAAAATCTCAGCTGAATAATTAACCCACAACCTGCTCTCATAAAGGTCTGTTTTATCTTTGGAAGTAGAACAACTTTTTCATTCACCATCCCTTTCATTTGCTTGTTCCAATATTCTTGACCCTTTCTGAAGCAGCTCTGGAAGTCCTCTTTCATGGATAGTGGTGTTATTTGTGACTGCTTTATTTCTCTAATCAATTCATGACATGTACCTTTCATGGTCATTGCGTAAGAACCAGAGGTCTCATGGTGCCAGATCTGATGAATATTTTGGATGAGGACATAGTATAAATTTTTTTATTTGATAGATATTGCCATAAATGCTTTGGTTCACTCTGGCTTGTCTCATTACAATGATCTTACTGTTTTCTAACTAGTGCCATAATAACCTTGGTGACAGGATTGAGTGTTCAAACAACAATGCAAATCAGGTTGTGAGGTCCCTTTGATGCGTAGATGTAGTTCTAGTTTCATATTCTCCTGTGATTTTTGACTTGCAGTGCCCTGAATTTGCATACTGTCAAGGTAAATTTGATGTCATTATTGTGGCTCAACAAATTCAGTTTTGCTTTGCTTGATTCTGTGTTTTGATATTTTTTCACTGTTGTAGCTCTTGCCCTATTATTTTATAGGGAGATGAAGAAAGAAGAGAAATAAAATCTTAACTGGATTTACTGGGATTACCTAACATGCTCTCATAAAAGTCTGTCATATCTTTGACAGTAGAACAACTTTTTCATTCAGAGTCCCTTGCATTTGCTTATCCCAATATTCGTGTCCCTTTTTGAGAAAGTAGTATTATTTGCGGCTGCCTGACTTTACTTCTAAATGATTGAGAACCTTTTCTTGGATGATTTTATCTCTTCTTTTCATTTTGTCTCTTTGAAAGTCTTTTTGATCTTACTTGTACCAACTAAACTTGACACTGCCTTCTTCACATAAAGAATAGGTCTGTCATTCGCTCCTCCTCTTTCTCTCTCTCTCTCTCTCTCTCTCTCTCTCTCTCTCTCTCTCTCTCTCTCCAACTTTCCACCTGCCATGCATCCATGTAAACCTATAGAGGAAAATCTACAAAGATATTTAACTTGATAGTAGTTACTACTGTGAAGAAGAATGCGACTGGAAAAAGAACCATGGTGATGAACTTCTCTGAGTTATCTTGCCCTAATGTAGTGTTTTGAATAGCAATTTCTAAGCAAAAGGGGGAAATAAAGAAAGGTTGCATTTTATTAATGCATTATATATATAATTGCACCGAACTCCATTAATATTTCCAATCAATACATGTTAATCAGAAATGACATTTAAACATATTTTAATCTTATAAATGAAAAGAAAGGGTCATGTGAGGGAAGGACCAAAGAAAGAAAGCAAACGGATTGTGGGTATGAACACAGGAGAAAGGACACAAAAGAAGAGAAGGGATAGAATGAGATTTCACTCTAGAAGTTGCTCATGGTCCGTGCCTTTGTGTTTGCTTTTTTTGTTGATTTCAGAGGTAACAATAATCTAACATGCTCTGAATGAACTCTTTCATGACTCAGAAACAATGACATCTCTTAGTTTGGAAAGATACTTAAAATTTCCTGCCCCTGTGTTGACAGAATTCAGAGATATCATTGTGCATCTTCCCTAGCTCTAATTGCTGATGTCAAATTTTTTGAATATCAAATATGACAGGATTGTCTTAGATTCCATAAGTCAAATAACTTTGCTAAAACAATAAAATAATTTATATAAGTGCACCTTAACCAAAGAACAAATAGATTCATTTTAGCAATAAATTTAAAGAAGAATGCCACCAACAGGCCCAAGTATTCATTCATTTATTCAGAATGTCTATTATCTACAGTTAGTCGAAATATCTGAACAATCAATATAGCAAAAGAGGGGACAGAAGCCACAGAACCCATAGAGAAAAGAGGATAGCAAAAGGGTAGCTATACAGCTACTTCCTTTTAGTTCAATGAGAAGAAAGATTTGTACTGATATTGTTTAGACAAGAGATCACATCTGCATCTTGTACCATGAATAACTACTATGAAGACAACATTATGCAATGTATTAATAATTGTACTGTCCTACTAACCTGTTTTGAAACTGTCTCATTGCTATTTCTTTCTCAATAAAAGTAATAAAAAGTGACTAAAATGTAGAAATATGTTCTTTAGGGCAGACAATAAAACTGATGAAATAAACTAAAAAATACTACTAATCAATGTGTCCAAAGCAACCATTTCATTCAACCTAAGGCCACAGGTTTCTAATACGTAAGGCTAGTTTTGATCAAATCTGAGAGTTTTCTGAATTAAAAGATTTCTGTGCAAAGCATCCATAGAAAGAACAGATCCAAGAGAAAATTAAACTAACAGGTATGCAGAATCTTCAGTGAAGAAATAACTAAATATGCAATCCCATAATTAGTCTGGATGGTTCACTCAGACGCTGCAGGTCAAAACCACCAACTTTTCCAAGTCAATGGGGAAAAAAACCTTCCATTTCTCCCTTGTGTATTTGGATGTGTGTAATTAGACTTCTGCTATGCCAACAAAAACCCATGAAGGCTTTCTCTATACAAGTTTAAATTGTTCCAGCTCCAAAAATGGGATCAGAACGTGCTGGTACACCATCACTAACACCACGGGCGGGAAACACCACCAAGCCATTTCAGCAACGAGCTTGCTGCTTTCCACTAAGATAAATACCTGGAATGGAAAGTAAATTGAATCAATGGAGCAAATGTGAAGGCTATTAATCTAAGGACTGAGATGAATTTGATGTTTAATTTTGACTGCTCAGTTGCACTGATTTCCTTGGTAGTTGATGCTTAAACTGATCCTGTGTATGGATGAACTATTAGTGGAGTGGAAGCTGAGGTCACAGACCACTGGGTCAGTTAGGATTTTTCCTAAGTACAAATTAGATAAAAATCAAAATAGTAATAGTTTAAACATGCAAACTATCCTTCTCTCCTTCTACCTTTCTTCTCTCTCTCTGTTTCTCTGCCTCTCACATCTCTGTGTGTGTGTTGTGTGTGTGTTTGTGTGTTGTGTGTGTGTGTGAGAGAGAGAGACAGAAAGAGAGAGGAAAAGAGCAAGAGGCAGACAGGAACAAAGAGACACAGAAATAGACAGAGACAGAGAAAGAGAAACAGAGTCAAATAAAGCGAGATGGGGAGAGGGAAATAGAAAGATAAAGGGAAAAGGAAAAAAATGACAGAGAGAGAGAGAGAGAGAGAGAGAGAGAGAGAGAGAGAGAGAGAGAGAGAGAATCTGCTGTTGGCTTGGCAATTTGGTACACATATGGCATCTCTACCAATTTAGACCTCTATTCTTAGCACTTTTCCCTCTGGTGACAAATTAAAGTTCCTCATAGGGATCCAAATAACATGTTATTCAATTAACCCTTGGTAAAGTCTAATGAAGAGAAAGGGAAGGATTCCTTTATTTTCTTCAATCTAGCCTGGCCTCAGTGGCCTGCACATCAGCAGTAAAAAGGGACAGAAGGGAGGTTGTGTGTCTGCCAAAGGTAGATAATGAAAGACTGTGTAACTGTACCTGGATTCCTCAGTATATTTGTTCTTATAAGCCAATACCCATGCACTGAGAAGAGCAAGGACATGGACAAACCAACTACAGGTGTTCTGTTTGGTTCCAGTGGAACCCAGTCTTGAAAAAATTCTAGTTCACTGGATATTTCATTCAAAATCCCCAGTTATTGGTAGCTCTCAGCTATTCAAGTCTTCATAGTTGAGGTCTTGGAAGCAGACAGCCTCATAAGGTTGATATAGGACACTGTGCTATGCCTTATTTAAATTTTAGACCTCCAGAATCTCCAAACAGAGAACTCAAGGCTATCCTATCAGAAGCAAGTAGAGGGGCTGGAGAGATAGCTTGTTTGCCTAAGCACCCATCTGGGAAATGCAAAGACCCAGGTTTGATCCCCAGTGCCACACTCTGTGCAAGCCCTGAAAGCAGGCATGGTGGCACATGCCTGTAATTCCCGGTGCAGGGGAAGCTGAGACAGGAGGATGCCTATGAGAGACACTGTACCAAATAAGCTAATGAAATATTTTTTAAAAATAGAAAACAAAGTTCTGGATTTGAAAACTCTGTGGTATGAGATTCCTGGCACTCCAGGCAAGTGAGATTTCCATTAAAATTTATGATTATCCAAGGATGAGATTCCAGGGTAACCTTTAAGATTCTTATATTCTAGGTGCTCTTTGCTATGTTATTGCAACATAGGTTGTTTTGTACTATTTGGTTTTTAAAAAGTAGCTCAATATAAATACTTTCTGCTATGAAGACCGTTTCTTAACTTTGAATGGTGAATGTCTGTTTCTTCTGTGGAATATGGATCAAAATAAGTATTTCTGCAAGTGTGCGCTTCTTTTGAAAACCTAGCCTGGGCTTGTGTAGCCACAGTAGGTAAAGATTGGTTCAGTTAGACTTAAAGCAAGGATGATAGTCAAGTTCTATTAAAAACTCATGCAACAGCTTTGTTCATAATCCAGGGGCTGGCCAAATACTCAGCAGATTAAAGGGCCTGCTTTGGCAGATGTAGGGGCTGGGAGTTCCATCCCCAGGCCTGGTGTGCTGGCCCCACCCTGGGGTATGCTGAGAAGACCAATGGGACTAGGCTTCGTGGCTCATGTCTGTCATCCCAGCACTTGGGAAGCTGTGGAAAGGAGGATCACTAGGAGTCTGATCTATACAATGAGACCCAGTAGACCCTGAAACACTGTCCTAAAAAAATTAAAAAAAAAAAAACAATAATAATAATCCTGCAACATTTAATGCTGCAAATGTTTTCAAGTCTAGACACTTTTGCTTCAAATATTGGCACTCTATGTAATCTGGCAAGATACAATGTTGATTCTGGGTGATCCTTAGGCTTTACCAGGGTCCTACCAAGATAAAAAGATACTTATCAAATGACACACTGATATGGTCTTGAAGCAAAACTATTGTCTCCTTCTGCAGTAACAGGTCTTCAAAGAACCTAAGAAACAATCACTGGTGTAATCATGATAAATAATGGCAGCAGGAACAAGTAGCGTTGAATGACGCTAAGAGTAATTCATCTGAGCTCATTGGTAGGTGAAACACTTTATAAGGATTTTGTACATATTGTCTCATTTTGTCTTTGCTGTGAAGACACCATGAAGGAGCCTCTATTAATTATCCTCGTTTAGCTAGTGCAGACACAAAAACTAAATAATACATACAGCCAGGGTCTTACAGAGCTAGGATTCCAACTTGGGCTGGGACTAGGCAGATGGCGAAGCAAACTGAACATCGTGTGAGTCCAAAGCTCTGAGTTTGTTTTACTGTTGCATTTTCAGTCCCTTTGGAGGGAGCAATCAGTACTAAAACATCAGCATTCTGAGCCTAAGAAGCCTAAGTAGTTGGAGCAAGAAGGAGAAGTACACAAGAGATAGCAAGCAGTGACACTAAGGGATGTGGGTGACTGTGTCACAGGGAGGGGGCACCTTTCTTCCTTCCTATTTTATTTTCCAGTATTTCAAGACTGGCCCTAAAGAGGAGTGTGGCTTCAAGGCAGCCTGGCTTGAATGTGCTTTGGGAGACAGCCTAATACCTCATATTTTTAAAAAGAAAACACACACTCACAGCTATATCCAAGCCAAAAATATCAAGCTGTTCGTGGCTATTGAGAAAGCCAGGGAAAGCTGAGTCGCACCCTTCCGTGTTTTTCTTTCAAACACATCGACAACCCTCCCTCCGCAACATCTTATTTAGCAAAGCACAAATTGTCCCAGTGGTGGTGGTGGTTGCGGGGGGGAGGGGGGTGTCAGTGAGCAACACGGAAATTTGGATTCTGTATGAAATTCTCTTTCATCGTCAAACTTCGTCACTTTCTTCCCCTTCAGTTCTAAGCATCATAGAAGAAACATCACCGTGGAGATCCAGGGGGAAAAGGGTTAATTTGAAAGGCTTGGAGCCAGGCCTCTCTTAACCGGGGAATTGGCAGGAGCAGTTTGGAAAGCTGCCTCAAATGTCTGACTTAACGTTTTTATTATCCTTTTTGCCCAAAGGTAGCTTTTAGACACCCACAGCAGTACAGAGCCTTCTGATGGGGATTCGACAGACGGGAGCCAGAAAGCTGTCTGCCCCTTCTGCAATGGCTAGGGAACCCCAGTGAGGAAACCACGACTCCCTCCCCAAACTGAAGGTGGACGTGACCTCTCTCACCCTTCAATAAACTGCAGACCTACCAGGGGAGCTGTAAAGTCAGTAGTGAGTTTTGAGAGTTGAGGAAGGAGGAGGGAAGGGAAGGTAGGGTGGTGAGGGAAGCTAGTTCAGAGGTGGAAAGTAGCTGTGAGAGCTGAAAGGGAAGAACTGAAGAGCCAATGAGAAAAATGGGTTATGCAGCAAATAAAGAAATGTGACAGAGAGAAAGCAAAGCAAAATAGTGAAGGGCTGGAAATATCTTCACCCCAGAACCTCCATCTTCTTATTTGCCTTTGTCACTTACAATGTACCGCAGAGGGTGTGAGTTGTCATTTATAAGGAGTTGCTTTAATTGTACCATCTTGATCTGCTCAAATAAATTTGGCCTCAATTAAATTTCACAGAATAAAACACCAAAGCTGCTTGGAAAGCTTGAGAGGGTCCTAGTGTTCAGTGCAGTGGTTTGTTGCTTAGCTTTGCTTCTCTATTCAACAACAGGAAATAGAGTCCACCCAGGCATTAGGCAGCAGGTTAGGGTGAGGTACCAACATGGGGCTATTCTTTCATAACAACGTGGTGAGGAGCATCTGTATATTGGGTGTCAAAGAGAGCAATTGCAGACCAGTGTGTTTTTGTGGATGGAGGAGGATGAGGATACTCTTCAGGAGAGCTTGGTGGAAGGGACAGTCTCCTTTCTATGAAAGCCAGGAGATCAGAGTGAGTGTCAATCCTTGGCCCACACACTCCTTGCCTCGAAACATCCTAAGTTGCTGTTGCTCAGAGATAGGCAATCAGGAGCCTGCAAGAACCAAACCACCCATCAGATAGGATGGTTGCGAGCACTGAGCATTTGTTGAACAGCAGTAGGCAAATTTACCATGCACCCTAATGATACCAAGCTGAGTCTAAGGAGCACGGATTACTAGATTGAGAAGTATATTTTTATTCAAGATCTTAATGGGACATGTACTATTTATTTGTCTCTTTTTGCAGAAGGTGAGATGGAAGTTCAAAGATGGGTCCAATACCTCAGTGGAGTCAGACAGAACCCTAAGTCTTCTGAATTCCAGTCTTTCCTGTCTTCAGATATGTCTTATACTCCTGATATAGCAGAGATTTAGCATGGTTCTTTTGAGTCCCTCTCTTGGCAGCTCCCCATGGTGTGCAGATGAATCTATGGTCTCATTCCTCAGGAAGAAAGTCAATAATTTTGATCCTTCTACTCTACCTGAGGATCTCGAAAAAGTGCCCCATTTCTCCTCAAACATGGAATGAGCCACATTAGGTCCTAATCAAAATTTTTCATCAGGAAGAATGCAAAGTATCATTAATCCAAAAACCAGTGTAGCTGTATTATACTTCGTGCAATGTAATGATCATAATGTTATCCCAGGCATTACTCTGAACTCTTAATATCTATAATCAATCAGACAAACTCCTTCAGTGTTTGAACTAAGGCACTGAGCCAGACTCTAGCACTTCGTGATGAAGACAATAAGACATGTGTAGCATACGCAAAGGTACATAGCTTTGAGCTGTAGAGACAGGTGATAATAATAAAAAAAAAAGTTTAACTCTAAAGGTGTTAGAATTCTTGCTACTAAACTCCTTATCTAGGGCAGAAGGATATACTGAGCAGTGGAGTAGGAAAATTCTCTGTAGATAAGCTTTTGCAATGAAATAACAAAATTCAAGTAGCTCAGCAATATAGAGCTATAGACTGATTTTTGCATGAGGCATCCAAAGGTGCATTTAAAATGTCACCTTTTTTGATGTATTTAGTACAGGGTCTATTGGTTCTCACTACACAGATCAGACCTGTAGTGATATTTTTATTTTCAGCCTCCTAAGTGCTGGGATTACAGGTGAGTGCCACCACACCTAGTCTCAGTCACTGTCTCAGCGCACCCCAGGGACAGGACCAGCACGGAGCACCAGGGGTCGAATCCCAGTCCCAGCATCTGCCTATGCAGACACTTAGTCCACTGAGGTATCTGGCAAGCCCTAGGATTACCTTTTGTTTAGTGAAACTCTGTATCATTCATAATTTTTTTTATTATTTTTTATCCTCTTTAAAAATCAAAAAAAAAAAAAAAATCCATTCACCAACCAGTCAATCAAATAAAACAGCTGTAGAAATGTCAGTGAACCTGATGAAATTCAACTATGTTATTTTATAAATGAGAAAATCAAAGATGGAAGAGATAACATTTTCTCTACAGTTTTACTTCCACAAAAGCAAGTGCTAGTCAAACCCCATGAGTTGCAAATATAATCTTGCGCCACATAATGACATTTCATTCCATGTCAGATGGCATACACTGAGCAGTCCCACAAGACTCTACCAAAGGATGTCTAGGCTGCCTTATTTTTTATAAAGCACCCTGGGTAACTTTTGCACTATGGCAAGGTCAGCTAAAGACCCAGCTTTCAGAATATATCTTCTGTATTAAGAGACACATGGTTCTAATTGATTCCTAAAACAGTGCTAAAACAAGTGATTACTGTATTACCATAATCATCAAACCTCAGTCACCAATAATGAAAATACCCAAGTGAGGTAAAAATGAATGTTTTATCAGTGAAGTTGACGGTGTTTTCGCAAAAGTCTGGTCTGAGATTTCCATGTTTCTCTGGATTAGAGGACCAGGGATGGTGTGGGAAAGCCTCCACTGAAACAGTTTGGCTCTATCTGGTACTTTTCGCATCCTCTATCCTGAAAAGGGTTTTGCGTCAATGGACGAGGGTCAAGACCACAAGTGGAAATGAGCCCGCGTCGTTGCTGGTCTCTTCTCACTTCGCGGCTGTGTCTCCATTTACCTCATTAACCAAAGCGGGGCGCCAGAGAAGAAGGTGGGCACTACGTTTTCTAGACAAATGCAACCACCTAAATAGTTCCCTAATCTCTTTTTCTGTCTACTACCAGTCTTGTTCTAATACCAACAACCAGAGGCAAGCCCTTGAGACCCTAGTGCTTACTTAACTCTGACATGGAAGCTGAAATATTGAATGGTTTCTTTTATATAAGAAAACCAACGTATCAATAACTTGAAAAGCGACTTAAAAGAGACATAATAAGAAATACTGAGATAGATATTTTCCAAATGGAAAGGAGTTCTAGAGAACTAGGAGAGGAGAAACAGAAGTAAAGAGGATTAGCATGTTATGTACTTGTACCAACATCCTGTGATGAATGCTTTCATTATGTAACACAAATACATACTAATAAAAATGTTGAAAAGCAGAAATTAAATAAAACCATATTTTGCAGCATTAATTTTAACATCCAAGCTTCGAATTTAGACCTTTCACGTGGGGCAACATTTAAAACATTTAATAAAGCAGGAAAAAAATACATCATTTTGCTAAAGAAAATAAAAATAAAAAAGGAAGCTCCGAATTTAAGAAAACTGAATCATTTTATAAAATTAGGTTTCACATGCTGGTATATATATTGAATTTAAGTGTTCTGGCAAAAGGACTGCTTTTCTTACTTGTTTATTCACAAAAATCCATATATAGAGAGCCCTTTTAAAGAAAGTGGAGTGAAGGTTATATAAATATATAAATGAAATATTAAAGCTGGGTATTGGGGTATAAGCCTGCAATCTGAGCACTGTGGAGGCTGAGGTAGGAGGATTTCAAACTGAATTTCAGTCTGGGTAATTTTGTAATTTAAGGAAAGCCTGTTTCAAAATAAATAATAAAATCAGGCAAAGAAAGAGGACTGTGGAAATAGCTCATTCCTAAGGCTGTGGGTTCTGTAACTACTGCTGAATTAATTTTTAAATAAAAAATTAGGATTAATTTACATGTATGGCTACAAATAATGCTGGATTGAATATTTTGCTTTGGTTAAGTTGGAGATGTATATTTTAATAGTAATCTATTTCTTAATAGGTAAGAGTGTGTGAGAGTAGTGTTGTTTAAGGATTAAAGTACCCTTTTCTTAAAAAAGTAAATTGTACCTTTTTCTATTTTAATTTTAGCTGTTATTCCTGATAAGGATCAAAATTATTTTAATCTTTTCTCCATGCTAGCTGGATTAATTCCTTAATGAGTTATCTGTTATCTTTTACCAAATCTCATAGAAAAGAGCTAATAAAAATCCCACATAACCCGGCAAGTATGCATACGCTGATATAAACAAGAAAACAAAAAAAAGCAATAGCAGAGGCAAACGACAAACATAAGCCTACTAATTTCATCTCTTAACAACCTGGTAATTAAAGGTAATCTCCTCTGGCATATTAAAGTCCAATTACAATATAAGCAAACAGCTAGTGTCATAATCGTAGGTGGTGGCTTCTCAGGATAATGAGGTCACAGAGCTTTGTGTATTTTTTTTTTTAGAAGAAATTGCTGTAAACATATTACTCTCATAGCTTCACAACAGGGCCATTGCCAGGTCATCCCCTGCAAGAGTAGAAACTTCATGCTAGCCTTTCACCTAAATGGCCAATCCACTCCCAAGTGCAATAGGCAGTAGCTGAATTTAAAGGCATCAAATTGATTTGAGGAAGATAGCCTCCCTTTCAGGCAGGTAGCCTTTCAAAATACTAGAAGGAAAATCTACATATTCTGGAAGTTGTTGATTTTCTAGAAGAGATATGGTTGTTTTTGATTGATTTGTGTGTCTGGGATTGAACTCAGGACCTCACACACGTAAGGACGTCCCTCTGTACCTGAGCCACAGCCCCGGTCCAGGGTTTCATTTTTAGTTCTGGAGGTGACAATCTTCTTATTAATCAATAGGTGAAAAAAGCAATAGTTATAAAAATAATAGATATTGGACAGCAGGGACAGCCCAGAGTATGGTAGCTTGGATCAGCTGTGGCATTATCATTCTTGCATTCCGTGGCATATCAGCACCTCTCTAAAGGAAGAATGTAGCCTTCGTGTAACTCCTGATGACTTTGAAAATTCTTAGATATCCACAACAGGATGTATGAACAATTGTTCAACTCAGTGATGCCTGTGAGCTGCACATGATCTGTACTTAATGAATTTTCTGCTGACTTGATTGTCTTGGGAGAATTTCTAAGACATTATGCCATGCAAGGAAGGCCCTGCAAAAGGGTTCCTGAAGGAAAGGGGTCTGCAGAAGATGTCCACAGGAAAAAAAGATGAGTTCCATGTAGCTAATCTTTACATGCTCTAGAACTTTCTTTTACAATGAATAAAAATCAGCCAATGTCATTAGGGCTGAAATATTTCATTTCTAAATTTATACTTTTGGCTTTGCTTTCTATTGCTGTATTTGCATGTGCTTACAAGTAGTAAAGGTGCCTGAACAACCGTGGGTAGTGATTAATGTACCCAGTGAAACGCACATAATGTCACTAGAATCGAGTAGTACTTATTCATTTATTTAGATAGACATAGACTTGTTTATGTTTGCTTAATTTCAGAGAGTAAGTTCTTAAGTACTGTCCTACACACTGAATCTTATTAGTTCCTATCCTTCTTCAAACACTGAGAGTTTTCAAAACCTATATTTCATGATTTTAATTTATAATTACATAGATTTGTAGGGTACAGATGATAATTTAATACATTTATAAAAATGTATAATGGTGAAATTAGAGTGGTTAGCATTTCTATTACCTTAAACATTTATCATTTCTTTGTGTCTGGAATCCACAATTACTTTTTCTAGTTCTTTATTTAGTTTCTTGGTTTGCCCTCTGGACACAAAACCACAGGGTACTTCATGCCTCTTACTTTTTCTCCACAACTGAACAACAGGAAGCTTTTTAAAAGGACATTATAAACTCAAGTATTTATCAAATGGATATAACATATGTGAATATATTCTTAAGGAGTCAACCTTCTTTCATACACCGCATGTGTTTGACTCAGAACAGCCATGCTAACAGCAGCTGGAAGACGTTTTAAATCTTTCTAAATTCCTAGGGCATTTCCTGCTTCTTTCAGGACTGAAATCTTCTATCTCTGCCTTTCCTCGTCTGTCCAGTAGGTGCTGAACTGCAAGAATGGTCTTGGCAGCCTAAGAACAACAGTATGTCTTCATCCACAGAAGGACCTGATCTCAGTTCAATTCTTTTTTGTGACATTCTCTGAGTCTCTAAGTTTGCATTTTGCATATTTTTTTTGGTTGATTTCCTTATGATAGCCATTCTTTCTGGAGTGAGATGGTATCTCAGTGTTGTTTTTATTTGCATTTCACGAATGGCTAGCGATGTGGAGCATTTTTTCATATATTTGTTCACTTCTTTAATTTCGTCCTCTGAGAAGTGTGTATTCATCTCAGATGCCCATTTCTGAATTGGGTCTTTAAATTTGAGGACCC